>OY992881.1:48760500-49048000 GCA_963921405.1 Cepaea hortensis
AGGTAGAGGGAGGAGGAGGAGGAGGGAGGAGGAGGAGTGAGGAGGTAGAGGGAGGAGGAGGAGGGAGGAAAAGGGAGGAGGAGGGAGGAGAAGGAGGAAGGAGGAGGAAGAGGGAGGAGGAGGATGGAAGAAGGAGGAGGAAGAGGGAGGAGGAGGATGGAGGAGGGAGAGGGAGGAAGAGGGAGGAGGAGGAAGGAGGAGAAGAGGGAGGAGGAGGATGGAGGAGGGAGAGGGAGGAGGGGAAGAGGAAGAGGGTAGGAGGAGGAGGAGGGGAGAGGAGGAGAAGAATGGAGAAGGAGGGAGGAGGAGAAGGAGGAGTGAGGAGGAGAAGGAGGAGGCAGAGGGAGAAGAAGGAAGGAGGAGGAGGAAGGAGGGAGAGGAAGGAGGGAGAATGAGGAGGGGAGGAAGGAAAGGGAGGTGGAAGAGGAGGAGGAGGGAGGAGGAAAGAGGTAGGGGGAGGAGGAGGGAGGAAAAGGGAGGAGGGAGGAGGAGAGAGGAGGAGGGAGGGAGTCATGTGACGATTCTGTGTAGTCACGTCATTTTCTTCCCTTTCCCTAGCATTTTGGTTCGGGGATTCTTTCAGGGTCAGCTAGTCATCATATATTTACGTACGTATTTTGGGAGGGGGAGGAGGGAGGAGGAGGAAGAAGAAAAAAAAACTATGACAGTTGGCAGCTCTGGACTGAAAGGAAGGCGTGTAGAAAATTTCTACACATACATACATACATACATACATACATACATACATACATACATACATACATACATACATACATACAGATGGACGGAGATTGCCTTTTATATATAAGATAAGCGGGTGGATGATGGCAAGTGTTCGAATAGCGACCAATTATCGAAAGCGCGAATGTACCTGCGAGAGGTGCAAACTATGTTTCCTTGTCCTTATTAATTATCATCACTGCTAGTAATAGCAATGACAGAATTATCGAACTTTCTGAGCTTTGTCATGATTTCGCGCGATCACTTCTGGTTGGTTAACCATGGCATGCAACAATTTAATTCTTCGAAAGCAGCGTGGTACGACGACAGGGGAATCTACTCTGTATTGGACCTTCTATTATGCACCAAGATTTATGCCGACAAAGTGTTTTTTCTGGGTTTTTTTTCAAGTCTGTTCACGAATAGTAAGCAAATTTGTCTTATAACTCCTGAAAGTAAACAGAAGACTTAACTTTTTAATCCATTTTTGAATCCCTCGTCCAATTTGACATAAATGTGAAGAGTTTCAACACAGCTGGTGTTAGTTGTTAGCTGGAGTTCAGGACAAAATATTTCGTGACATGGCCTGTCATAAGGCAAAATTCAAGATGGCGGCGCCCATACCATACAATAGTACTAAACTTTAGCGGACCTATATTTATTTATAATTAGAACTGGTAATTTAACTACTAAACTTATACAGAATACAAGTGTCATTTGTAATTTGTAGCAGTAATGCATCTGTCTACTTGTATAATATTTCAGCATTTGACATGACTGAAAATAATTTTGAAAGCCAGTTTAAGTTTTGTTTGTTTTCAGACCCATCTTACTTGATATACTTCTAAACTTGTAACTTGTAAGTAGTCACTGTAGTAAGTAGTGTAACTATATAAGTAAGGAGTACTTTTTTTTCTAAGCTGCGCTGCAGCACATAATTATTTAAATACACTACTGTAAAATAAGTTATGTTTTAAATGCTTGCTTGCTTGCTTGCTTGCTTGTGTTCGTTGGCTTGAGTCCTGTATGTCGGATGAAGGCATCCTGTTGTCCAACATCAGTGTGATGTCATACAGGACCTGAGTTTTGCGTGAGTATCCGTTGTCCCATGTCTGGCTTATTGGTGTGCAGACTGGTGGTTCCTCGCCGTACAGACAGACTCTCCGACTTCGGAGGAATCGGCGATCCTACTGACTTTAGCCAGGACCCCGAAGGGACCTGTTGCCCAGGACGCTCGACGAGGACGCGTCAATAGGTCTTGGCCAGTATATAACCCGGCCCTGGTGCCTTGGAAACACCTCTGCGTCCCATGTTTTAAATAAGTTACTCTCTCTTGCCTTGCATATAATGAGCACATAGACCAGGTGATAACAAAGGCCAAGTGAGGGTTGGCTGCAGTTGCGGGTGATGGCGGCAGCAAACTGTGAGCAGCGCCATCTATGTCTTCTATACGAAGGGCTGGTCATGTCTGTTCTTGAGTATGTGATGACAATCCTGACTCTCAGCCGTAAGCAAATAGAAAGGATGGAAAGGATACAGAATGAAGCGAAGCTATTCACAAAACTACGGGACACGAGGTTGAAATTCTCATGGGCACTTTCTGTATCACTAAAGTCATTATCTGACAGTCCTGAACTAACAAAATCGCTACTATCAGAGCTAGTCAATGCTAGTACGTCTTCGGGTTCAAAGCTGGCCATTTTAGAACTCAAAAATCCACGAAAAAATGGGTTACTTCGGGGAAAAAAAGCACAAAATAATGTCCACTTGTTTGAATCACGCTACACATGGCAATGTGAAGGCTAAAATGGCTGACGATTGCAAGGAAGCATTTGATTGTCTGTACTATTAAAAGCAAACCAATCAAAGCCGTTCTTACAATGGGATCGGCCTTTTCGGGCGAACCGGGATTTTCACTATGACCGTGTGGTGACGTCAGGGCTGATTTTCCGGCCGAATCGTCCTAAAAGGGTTAAATATATGTAAATTATTAGTAAGAGTACTTTCCTGTATTAGCTTGCCTGGTTCGTTGGCATGAACGAGACTCCTCACTTCTCTCAGCACATCAGGTACAGCACGACCATCTACTATCATATTGTATTGTCTTAATGTCCTAACTGCATTGCAACAGCTTTCTTTTGTTGATTAAATATCATGCATTAATGTAAGTAAGTTTGTAACTGCTGCATAAATTAAGCAGCAGTTAATTAATTATTAAGATATTAAATAATAAAATATTAAAATATTAAATATTCACTAAAAATTTATTTCTACTTCTGCTCTACAATTACACTGTTCTGTATCTAATCCATCCATCCATCATGTGTCATGCCGGTAAGCGTGGGCGGTCATGTTCTGCCATCTCACTCGAGTCGTGGAACAGCTCCGTGTTTCTGTCTCGACCATGTCACAAGGCCAAGCCATCCAGGTACTTGCTTCTAGATCTTCCCCTTGGTCTGTTCCCCTCGATCTTACCAGTTGTTACCAAGTTCTCCAATCCATTTCTTCTCATAAAATGCCCAAAAAATTTTTTGACTGTCTACATCTAATTTCTCTAATCAATTTACGATCTTCATTTGTTTCTTGAAGGACTTGTTCATTGGTCTTTCTGGCTGTCCATGGTATTCTTTGCATTTTCCTCAGAAACCACATCTCTACAGCCATCAGATGTTTTTCAGCTTGACTGCTCATTGTCCACGCTTCACATCCATATAAAAGTACAGGTTCTATGTAGCATCTCAACACTCTTTTTCTCGTTTCAATTGACATCTTTTTATATCTGTATCTAATAGTGAGCAATTAATAGTTAGTTAGTTAGTTAGTCGACAGATCATCCTCATTGCACATCGAACCATTCAGTCCATAAGTGCTCGGATCCCCTCCTCAGCAAATCCTGCAGCGTGTAGCGGCTAACAACACCAGTTCGGTGTTGGTTTATCAGTCTTCTTTGGCTTCCTGTGTAATGTTCTTGTTTGGCCACCCCTCTTTTAATTTGCTGTTCTCGCAGTCTGGCCATGGTTGTAGATTCACAGTCATCACTTGGTTCTTGCAAAAGTCTTACTTCTCGTAGAGCATTCAGAATGTCAGCCTGGTCCATGGCGCGTCCGCCCTCCACAATAGCGTTAACTGCGAGCCTGTCAGCCCGCTCATTCCCTTGTACTCCCGCATGCCATGGCACGAAGATGAAACTAATCTTTGCCAGCCGAGACCGCTCCAGAGACAGCAACCATTCTCTTCGGATCTCCCCCATCTCTATCCTCTTGAGCATGTTCATTGAGTCGCTAAGGAAACATGCCCTAGTGAATGTCTGTGTCTCGAGCCATGTTAATGCTTTACTTACTGCCATGACTTCCATAGTCAGGCTACTTGTGTTCTCAGCAAATGCACCAGAGTCCTCCTTCACAATTCTCCCTCCGGCCTGAGCCGTGAAGGCCAATGAGCTTCTCACATGTCGGACGACCGACCCATCTGTGTAAATGACAGCATCACCGTCTAGCGAATTCTCAAAAATCAACGCTTGTACTTCCGCCTCCACAGCTGCCGGGTTGTCTTGTCTGCATTTTCTGTCTAGTTGGATGCAAACTGATAAGGATGTGCAGAAATCTGTTGGCACTTGTACCCACTCCTCGCCAGGTTCTAAGTCCTCAAGTGAACACACCAGTTGAAGAATGTCTTCGGCTTGACCCATCCATGACTGTCCTTTTTATAACCTGGTGCCCTGGGGCTTGACCCATCCATGACTGGCCTTTTTTTAACCTGGTGCAGCGGGATAACTAACTAACTAACCTGGTGCCCTTCACCTTGATAATTTCACTATGCAGTGGATGTTGTGTGTTTGCGTTAACTCTGAGGTAGGCGCGAGCCCTGCAAACTTGTATTCTGTCTTCAATGGTTGGAAAATCAAGAAGGTAGCGCATCGCCCTGCATGCTGTATCTCTTGTACATCCAAGAATGATGTGCATACTTTGTGTATTGGGAATAAAGAAGATTGTGTTATCTATATCCATTCATGGCGATGTCCGGACCAAAAAACATGTCACCAGTTGATAGCCAACCTATTACAAATGTCAATAGGGACTTCATAGTTGTTGTTTATTTAACCATAAGTGTTTATAATTATTCTAAAGTGGTGTCATGTTTTTTAAAAATATTTAGTACCAATTCATACATAAATAAATAAATGTTTTGCGTATCCTTTTACAGGACTTAGCTGTCAACAGCAGCATCTTTCAGCTGTCTGTTGATCTCTTGGCAAGATTACGCTCAGTAGTTTGCCATTGCTTTCTGAGCGGCCGGCTCAGTATCCGCAAGTCACGAGCGGGGGTCGAACCACCTCAGTTCTCGCTCCGCTGCGAGACTCTGCGTGATAAACGGGATTACAGAGAGAAAGTGTTGTAACCCCACAGCCAGAGAGACCGGCAATTCATACATAGTGGTATGAAATATTTTATTTTTCACAAAATACAAATTAGGTCATCAAATTTGCATAACAATGAACAAAACAACTTCAATCATACACAGAAATAAATGTTACTATATCCTCTTTAAGAATATATATACTTGTATATATCTATGTAGGGTTCTAATATTTTTTTTTAATTTATAAAATTGTCACTTCAGTCATTTCTGTACTCCAAAAAAAATGGCTCCGTCTTCTTCAGAGGGAAACCTAAATTTGGCCCAATGTTGTTCTGTCCTAAAAGGGTTAAAAAATTAGTTGTGAAACATAAAAAACAATTAACCAAAGAATGGCCATCACTTGTGACACTCTTTCTTGAACCATTTCCTGTGACATTCAAGATTCTGCCTGTCACACCTACTTTGCCACAGCCTGTGTCAATTTGATAAAACAATTCAGGTGCACACCTTCCTGTGGTGAGTTTCTATATATTTGTTAAAATGTGAATAAATTTAGTGGAACTGTGATCAATCAATCAGGTGCCGTCTCCACGATGAAGGTTGGCTGCAATGGATTTCTGTCAGCGTCTTACATCCACCCAGGTATTCAAGTCCTTCATATGTACTCAATAAAACATCAGTTGTACGTATGTTCTATACATTTTAATTCAGGAGAACCTGATCATTGTCATGATTACACAAAAGGCAGTGAAATCACTCTATATACAATGCCACCTAACAAACACTTATCGCACTCAGCCAATTACACAAGCCCTACACACAATTGCTTGCAATCTTCAACTAGCACTCTCGCAAAGCTATACACTCGCTCCAGAACAAACGATCCTTCCTCTCGAACTGTCTGAGTCCCGTCTGACATTTTCATACTGGTCAGTTCATTTCGTGGTACTAGGCCACATGTCTCTCGTGACAACTGGTCTGTCTCAACCGTCACGTAATGCGTTAGTCTGCCCGTGTTGTGTTGGGTCGTTTGGTGTAGTGCCGTCTGGTCAGTTCAGGACAGCGTCCCGTGAACTTATGTCCCTTATGCTGGCTAGGTCTTGTCCTGTCGGTGTCCTGTTAGTGACATCTCTGTGTCCCCACTGAGGTCCTGTCTCTAATATCTCTACCGTCCTACAGATGTCCCGTCTTATGACATCCCCGTGCTCTTACCCATGTCCTGTCTATTGTTATCTCTACAGTCCTTGACTCTATTCTGTCCCTTGTCCTCTCTATGTCCTGTCTTGATTCCCCCAAAACTCTGTGATCAATCAATCAGGTGCCGTCTCCACAATGAAGGTTGGCTACAATGGATCTCCAACACTGTCTGTCTCTCACCCTGACTGTACATTCTCTTGATGTTATCTTTCCACTTGTATCGTTGTCTACCTCTTGCTAGCTTGACCTCCAGTATGGTTTCTATAAGTGTCATGTCTTTTAATGTGGCTGAAATATTTCACTTGCCTCTTTTTTTTCTTTTTGTACTGCGACAAAGCTGAAAATATCAAAAATATAAAATTACACAGAGTAATGAAGCTTACAGAAAAGAATAACGTAAAATACAGGACATTTTGACTAGCTTCATCAGCGAACAAATACCTACACAAAATACAATAAATAATCACGGAAAAGACTCTCCAGTGACTACATTGTTAATTAGGTCAAGGCACATCCTATAAAAAAATAAATAATACGTCAAGTTAGGCTTCACCGCCCCGGACGCAATGATGTATGGCACAACGTTGTCCGTTTAAAAATAAACAAGCCACGGTAATAGAAGGCAAATAATAAACAATTGGCGGCCATTTTAAATTGTTAATTAGGTCACGGCACATCCTATCGAAAAATAAATAATATGTCAAGTTAGGCCTCGCCGCCCCGGATGCAATGATATATGGCACAACGTTGTCCATTTACAAATAAGCCACGGTAATAGAAGGCAGAATTTCTCAGCTTCCAATTTTAGGGCCGCGATAAAATCTTACTTGATTATGTGGCATAGCCTACAATGGGTGGCGTTGTGATGTTCTGTTGTGATAATTTGGTGTGTCCAGTGTGTGCCGCGTGGTTACACACCCGCTTCACACGCGTGATCCAGCACTGTTTCCGGATCCGGTCAGGGATATGCACTACTGACGAGCTCAAACGAGGGCGAAACTCGAGTATAGTGCTTCCATATTGACGTGGATAGGCCTTAGGTTCATACCAGAATGTGATCAGCGTTGCCAGTAGTGGGTTGTGCTTAATATTTAAAATCTTACTTATCTCTTAGTTTATCATTGCACTTCCTGGTATTAAATTACGTCACCATATAATGCATAACTCCGCTTAGAATTAACGTATACTCTTCGTTGAGATACCGTTGGATTCGTCTTGTCAAGCTTTATCTAACTGATATGATTTCATAAGTAAAAACCCAATTTTTAAATATTGACCAAAATTACTTGTACAATTCTTCCTTTCCTCGCCAGGTCGCAACCTCTTATCACGCTCATCTCTCCTCCCAGTTTGTACAGTTGGCGGCATTGTATGGGCATAACATCGTAATTTGTTAGATTAAATCAACTGAAATTGTTATAGGGTAAAGGTGCCATATACCATACATAAGAAATACGTGTGCTCAGACGTTAACCTTCGACTCCAATTTCACAGTCGTCATTTGAATGATTAGAACAATTTGCCAGTATTTGTTGATATTTTAAAACCAAATATTTAATATAAAACTAGCAAACAATATGAATATAACTCTATTATGAAAGATATATTTCCTTTAAAATTAAATGTTTACACCATATAAGTTTTCATTTGAATTCCTTAACAGAGTTTCATTTAGGTATTTAGTAAAATCGTGATTTAATTACATTTAGCTTCTCGTGTGGAAAATTTAGGACAAGCTGTTCCGTAATTGTAAGTTTGGCTACCAGGCATAGACATTTGAAGATAGTCGACAGATCATATTCATTGCGCATCAAACCATTCAGTCCATAAATGAAGATATAAAATTTTTACACACAAGAAAACATTGCTTGAAATTATATACAGTTGTTCTTGTTCAACATAATTTAAAGGCTTCTTTACAAGTTTTGCTTGTATTAGTATAGTATAATAACTTAACTTACAAGTACAAAAAGCAAGCTTCGCAACATATGTACTAAATAATATAATATTAATACTAATTAAATTAATTACTACAGACGCTGTGAATTAATATAATATTCAGTTTCACAACAAACCTCAAACCAATCCATGTCAGTAAGTGTAGTATCATACAAACTGGAAATACTGGAATACGAACTCTAGTACTGATCACAAATCACAAACTATTCGACTATTCGCTTTATAATTACTTAGTATTAGTAATTAACTAGTGTTCAGTTTCATTTTAAACTAGAAAACAGTTCACACAACCAGTCAGAAGTTATTGAAATAAATGGCTGCGCCAGGGCCCGGGCTTGGGGGACAGATGGTCCCAGGACAGATGCCAGTGTCTGTACTTTCTGGTATGCATCCTCAGCAAGGAGGGATGATGCCACAAGGAGGTGCTGGTATAGTTCATCAAGGTGGCATGGTTTCTCAAGTAGGAATGGTATCTCAGGCGGGGATGGTGTCTGTACAACAACAAGCAAATCCGCAGGTACAAGCTGTTGTAGGCCCTGTGGCAGGCCAACCTCAGCAACCAGTTGAAATCGATCCAATTGCAAAATTTAAAAGTCTTTTACCGAGACTTAAGGAATCTCTTGTGGTGAGTATCATTTTTAAAATTTAGTTCAATTTTGCTTATTTTAGAAAAGGCTTTTAAATTGTTTTGAGCATTCCCTCAAGACATAGAAAAATAAACAAACTCAGAACAACTGATTTTAAGTATTTTAACATATTATTTATTATTAGTTCATATTCCTGCACACCTGCGTTCAAAATGCAGCTGCTGGCGATTTGGCAGCAGACCATCATGCATTGGTTTTTTATGAAATGGTATGGGTGCTGGTGGTTCAGAAAGCAATGGCAAACTACTGAACGTAAACTTGCCAGGAGATCACAACAGCAAGAAGGCTGGTGTTGACTGTGGCGTCCTGTAAAGGATATACAACCAACTTTTTAATGTATTATTACTAATGACATTTATCTAATTTTAAAAAATGTTGGATAGAGCTGACAAAATTAAACCCAACGTATTCAAGTCTCTGTGTCAATTATAAGCATAAACAGTAATTTTTTCATCTATTTTGTGTAACAGTTGTGCAAATAACAGAGTGGTCAGTGGGAATTAGAATTGCTGACTTATGTCATAAGCCATGTCCAAAATGTCCACATGTGGCTAAAATGACATGTTGCAGCTTATGATATTCACCACAACATGGGCTTTTTGATTGTTTGAAACATTATTGTAATGACATACTGTTCTCTGAAGAAAAAAAAAATATTGAAATAAGTATATGAAAGTAGACACTAAATTGTATGCAGTTAACAATGAATATGTCCGCCTGTAATTGCGGTAAAGACTTGAATGGGGTATTTTATATCAGCTCCCAATCAACACAGTGTCTATTCATAGCGCACTATGTATAAACAAAGTGTCTATTCATAGTTAACTTCCCGGCTGGTCACGTGATTTGCCAAGTCACGTGACTTAACGTAAGTTTGTGGCTATATTATACGTTTTTGTTGATTGGAAAACGCGTCGTCAGTAGCATAGTTGATAGTGTCCCCGCCTGATGGGCGGGAGCTCGAGGTTCATTTCCTTGCTGGACAATTTTGTTTTTTTTAATTGTTCAGCAATTAATTGGGTGAAAGTAAAATGTCAATCGTTCGTTTCCTTGCCAGACAGTTTTTTTTTCATTGTTCAGCAATTAATTGGGTGAAAGTCAATCCTTTATCTCTTTGGGTATTTAGATTTGTGTTGTTTAAAGTGAGTGTAAGTTAGTTAGTCTTTCCTCTTGAGCCCTGACTTTACTGGACTTAGGTATCAGTACAGAGCAGAGTAGGTGGTCGCTTCTATAATCCCCAAGGACACTCCATTTTATGTCTGATGCCGCCTCTTTTGATACAAGTGCCAGGTCGATGGCCGTGTCAGGGTGCCCCGGTCTCATTGCCTGCCTAGTTGGTGTCCCATTATTTAGACAGACAACATCTGTCTCAAGCGAGGCCTCAGCAAGAGCAGTGCCCTGCGTGTTCTCTCCCGACCTGTCCCACTCTTTGGAACGTGCACTGAAGTAACCACATAACATAACAGATAGGTAAATGAAGAACAAGTTGAGTTGAGTTAAGAACCGACATCACTGCACTCAGGACATTCCCATACGTGCTCCGTCCCCTCGTTCAACAGCCAGCGAAGAGTCATACTACTAATCGTTCCCACCGCTATCTGATTAAAAGTTCTCCTGGTCTTCCCTCTCAGTTTTGAGATTCTTCCAGAACCCCTGCCGATCCCCCACAATCTCATTCTTTCCACATATGGGTTCTCAATCTGTTCTCAATCATTCTACATGAAACATTCCTTTCTTCACCTTACTAAGCATACACTTTGAATCCGTAATGAATACGTGTGTTGCAATAGTCTCCTCTAGCCACCGGAATGCCGCTGTTCCTGCCTCCGCCTCCATTCACCACCCAGGTGTGATAGTACAGGGGTCAGAAGTCCAGGAACCCATGCGCAATGCAACCTCACGCTCATAAAGGACTGCCGCAACCCATCTAACAAGGCAAGGGCAGACCTCCATGTCCAACAGTGTGTTTATTAACCAATCATACCTAACCCTGTTATACTCATCCTCCAGGTACCTGGGGTGTCCACTAAACCTCTCAACCAGTCCCAACTCTCTCTGCTTATGCAAGATTCCCCACTCAAATATATATTTATCAGGTTCCAGCTGTATCTGCCGATTTGTATCCGCATTCACTGCACCTCTTTACTTTCCTGATCCCACCCACTCATATCCAGTATTGAATGCTGTAAACCTTCCTTGACCACCAGAGCCTGTCTACCCCTTCTGGCTCCAGCCCTCTTCTTCCTTTTCCTTCCCCCCTCTCCCCTACCTCTTCTCCTCTGCTTCATTCTCTCCCTGCTGGCTGTTGTCAAAAGTATCGAGCACAAAGCACGTACTCCGTTGCTTCGGCGATAATTCTTTGTATTATTCATAGTTGGTTAGGTAGGTGGGTAATTAGACACGAAAGTGGTTAAGTAAGCAGGTAGGTGGGTTGTTAGACAGATAGATGGTTAGATAGGCAGATATGTGGGTAGGTAGACAGGTAGGTAGTTAAGTAAGCAGGTATGTGGGTAGCTAGGCAGGTAGGTGGATGAGTAGGTACGCAGGTAAATGGGTAGCTAGATCCAACCCGACGCTCGCTCGTTGATCATCTGTGTTCCACCATGCCAATTCATACATCTCTTTCAACTTCTCCCTGCAATACTCTGAACAGGCAGGTTGACCGGCCAAGCGACCGAGAGAGATAGAGAGAGTCAGAGATACAGACAAAAAAAACAACGGATATATCAACTGGCAGACAGACAGATAGAGAGTCAGCCACACGCATACATACACACAGAGAGTCAGCTAGACATACATTTGGAAAGACAGACAGTTTGTTAGACAGAGATTCAGATAGACATATATACAAATGGAAAGTCAGACACATTGACAGAGAACAAGAAATCAGGCAGGCTGTCAGACGGATGGACAGACAGAGAGATATCCAGACAGGCGGGCATGTAGAGAGACATACAGACAGGTGGACATATAGAGAGGCATACAGACATCTCTTTCTCTCCTTCTCTATCCCCCCCCCCCTCTCTCTCTCTCTCTCTTTCTTGTCTTTATCACTATTTTATGTCTTTCAACACATCTTTCTCGTATCTCTGTCTCTCACACTATCTTCATTTTCTATCTCTCTCCTCTCTCTTTTAAACCTGCTTCACATATACCAGGTTTTCCTGCACTTTATATGCATAGCATTTCCTTGTTTATTTGTTAATTCATGAGGCCAGTCAGTCGAAAGCCTGGTGTTTGTATTGCCTAATGACCCTAATCATGTCTCTCTGAGGTGACGCATATTACTGTTAGCTTGGACCAGAATTATCAGGACATAAATAGTAGGTCGGTAACGTAAACAAAGATGGATGCTTGTAAACAGTAAGTGTACAGAAACGCAAGTTAACAATTCTTGAACTAGCCTGGGACACAATTATTTGTATTGGGGATACCAATCTGGAAAATTATTCTTGATATTTAAACAGCCATACTTCAACTATGTATAAAGTATCGATTCATAGCGCACTATGTATAAATTAAGTGTCTATTCATAGCGCACTATGTATAAACTCTCCCCTCAATCAATCAATCATGTGCCATGCCGGAAAGCGTGGGCGGTCATGATTCGCCATTTCACTCGATCACCAGAGTCGTGGATCAGCTCAGTGTTCCTGTCTCGTCCATGCTATGTGGCCAAGCCATCCAAATATTTTCCTCTCAGTCTTCCGCTTGGTCTGTTCCCTTCGATCTTGCCAGTTGTCACTAAGTTCTCCAGTCCATTTTTTCTCATAACATGTCCAAACAATTTTGACTGTTTATGTCTAATTTCTCTAATCAATCTACGATTTTCATTTGTCTCTTGTAGTACTTGGTCATTGGATTTTCTATCTGTCCATGGTATTCTTTGCATTTTCCTCAGAAACCTCATTTCTGCAGCCATCAGATGTTTTTCACCTTGACTGCACATTGTCCAAGTTTTACGTCTATACAAAAGAACTCTATGTATCCCCTCAACACTCTTTTTCTCGTTTCAGTTGACATCTTTTTATTGGTCAGAATGTTTTTCATCTTGCTAAAGGCCACCTTCGCCATGGCGATTCTTGTTCTAATCTCCTCAAGGCACCTCCCATCAGATGTTATGACTGTTCTGAGATAATTGTACCGATTCACTTGTTGAAGAATATTCCGATTTACTTGTATATTACATTGTGGTACTTCGTTCTTCCTAGTGACGACCATAACCTGTGTCTTCTTACAATTTAATTCCAACCCCAGCTGCTTACTGTGGACAACAACCGCGTCTACTAATTGTTGCAAATCATGTGCATTGTCTGCAATCAATACTGTTTTTTTTTGTTGTAAATTCGCATATCCTTTTACAGGACATCGCTGTCAACAGCAGCATCTTTCAGCTGTCTGTTGATTTCTTGGCAAGATTACGCTCAGTAGTTTGCCATTGCTTCCTGAGCGGCCGGCTCAGTTATCCCGCAAGTCACCAGCGGGGGACGAACCGCTCCCAGTTCTCGCCCACTACGAGACTGCATGATAAACGGGATTACGGAGAAAGTGTTGTAACCCCTCGGCCAGAGAGACCGGCAATCAATACTGTATCATCTGCATATCTAATGTTATTTATGTTTCGTCCTCCAATGCTGATTCCATTTACGTCTTCTACATTTCTGAAAATATGTTCACTGTATAGGGAAAAAAGATCTGGAGACATTACACATCCCTGCCTAACACCTCTTAATAGGTTGATATTGTCCCACTTCATTATCAGTCCTTATGGCAGCTTGTTGTTTCCAATATATGTTTTTTATAAGTCTAATGTCTTTCCCATCAATTTGTAGATCTGCAAGCATATCCACCATGTTGACATGTCTAACTCTATCAAAAGCCTTTGTGTAGTCAATAAAGCAAAGATGTATATCCTTGTTTACTTCTATAGCACGTTCAATAATTGTTCGCAGCATATACACAGCATTTACTGTACCCTTTCCTTCTACAAACCCACATTGTTCTTCCCCTATTTCAGGTTGTATTTTCTTCCTCACTCTTTGCATGATAATTCGTAACAAGATCTTTGTGATGTGACTCATTATACTGATTGTTCTATGTTGATCACATTCCAAGGTTTCTGATTTCTTTGATATCAGCTCTATCCAAGTTCTATTGAAGTTGAAATGTTCAAATACTATAGTGCATTTACATTTGGTTGCCTCCATATAAAAATCCATATCTCAGTAACCAACTGAGGGAAAATGATGAGATTTAGCAACCTTATCATTATGTCCACCCAACAACAACAAAAATTTGTTTATTTATTTGTTTGTTTATATGCGGTATATAATTTATGGGTCAGATATGAAGTGCATGTTATTACACGGATTACAACTTAACCCAGAAAATCAGCATTCTTCTTCTTCGTTCATCTGGATTTTTTTTTTCTGGGCGTGACTGCGTTGTGCCTGTTTACAGCAGAGCTGCGTTCTTGCGCCGTTAGGCCAACACATCCGACTTCTGCGGGCATTTGTTGACCGGGTTAACCTTCCCGAGGAAATCAGCATTCAGTATTGAATATTTTTGGCGCTGTGCGGGAAATTCCTTATGGAAAATCCCCACGCAGTTTAAATGGGGGTGTTCAGAGGTGTCGTCAATATGTGGGTGCTTTCATGAAACGTGATTTTATAAATAAATCTTACCATCTATCGCTAACATTTGGATTGAATGTGAAATTTTGTACACTTCAAAGGATCGCTATGAAGTTGTACACATATTATTGTCAAGAAGCTGATCGCAGGAAACTGTTTCATACTATTACAAATCCCCAAAAAAGAACAGTGCGTGCATTGGGTTTGGGTCATTTCGTCGATAAGTGCAAGAATCAGGAATGAAACCAATACGTGATAAGCTAACAGTGGGTAGAAAAGCAACTGTAGACAGTTTTGACAGCTTTGACTTTGACATAAGGTGAGCTATTATAAAAAATGCTGGATGCCAAAGAAACAGTGACTGTAAGAAAACTTAGGGTTTGGTTGAGAAAGAACAATGACATAGAGCCATCCAAAACAACTTTGTGGAAAATTATAAGGAGATTAGGCTTCACTGTTAGAAAGTACAAGGGAGGTAGAAATATCCTTTACGAGCAACCACATTTAGGAGCTATGAGAAGCAGATTTTTTTTTTTTTTTTTTTTTTTTTTTAGCATATCCCTTACAGGACTTAGCTGTCAACACCAGCATCTTTCAGCTGTATGTTGATCTCTTGGCAAGATTACGCTCAGTAGTTTGCCATTGCTTTCTGAGCGGCCGGCTCAGTATCCCGCAAGTCACGAGCGGGGGTCGAACCGCCTCAGCTCTCGCTCCGCTACGAGACTCTGCGTGATAAACGGGATTACAGAGAGAAAGTGTTGTAACCCCACAGCCAGAGAGACCGGCATGAGAAGCAGATACCTACGTGAAATAAGAGAAATGCGCAAAGAAAATTATTACATAGTGTATTTGGATGAAACGTGCATCAATGCGCACCACCCAAGTGAAAAGGAATGGCAGTCAGTGGATGGAAAGATAAAGCGATATGTGCCCAGTAGTAAAGGACAGTGTTTGGTCATAGCCAATGCTGGTAGTATACTCATAATGGCTTACTATAGAATGCTGGACTCGTGTTCGTATCAAAGCATACAGACAATAGGGATTATCATAATGCGATGAATGGTAATGTATTTAGAGATTGGCTCGAGAATACAGTACTTCCATCCCTTGATAGACCGTCTTGTCTAATCATGGACAATGCATCATATCACAATGTTGTTGCCCAAGAAGACAAAAATACCTATGGCTTCAAGCACAAAGGAAGCAATAAAGATATGGCTCCGAAGGGAAAATATATCATTTCCAGATACATATTTCAAGCTACAGTTGTTGTCCCTTGTAAAACAGGTGCAAAAAAGCAAGACATATCAAATGGACAAGTTGATAGAAGAGCATGGCCATAAGTACTTGAGATTTCCGCCATACCATTCTCATTTAAACTTTATAGAACTTGTGTGGGCTAAAATTAAAAGGCAAGTGGCAGCTGACAATACTACATTCAAATTGTCTGACGTCAAGATACTAACCCAGTCCGCGCTATTAAATATTGATAAAAGTTACTGGAAAAAATGTGAGGACCATGTGTTGAAAGAGGAAGAGGACTAATGGAGAAAGGATGGATTGAATTTTATGCAACCGAGAGCAGTCATCAACCTACTGGAATCGTCCGACACAGATTATGATCTGGGCAGATTGCAGACATTAATCCACATGCACACTTACTGGGATATTTTGCTCCAACTATTCAGACGAATCGCAGGCCCTAAACATTACATTACATCCTCAGCAACAGTTTGTATTCCACAGTGATGAATTTTCAGTTCTGCAAGCCTTAACAGTGACAAACAACTGGTATTGAAAAAAAAAAAATATATATATATATATATATAAATGCATTGAATACCAACAGAAGAATATTGCGGTGGAAACTGATGACATAGTGTGGCGTCAAATGAGGGCGCACACATGAACTTACGAATCAATCTATAAACTTCAATGAATAGAGGACCAACATCTTCGCCGTTAAGAAGGAAGCCAACAACAGAGACATTCACAGCTATATTCGTCGTGAAAAACAGGTTATAATCATGTTCTGCCTCTGAGCAGAGTAGACAATCTTTCACGAAGACTCAAAACGGTTCTGTCACCAATGTGCACGTGTGAACAAACTACACAGACAGCCGATCAGATCCTTAAAAATTGACACATGATGACTAAATTGCTGTATCATCTATGGTCACTCCATACGCACATTAACACACAGCTGTATGGAAGCCATCGCGAACTCCATATAAAAAGCTAAATGCATCCTAGTAACATGACTCCTTATGTACACATTATTAACAAGAAGGAAATGAAATATAAGGTAAGAAAAATATTCCTTCTACTTTCCTGTTCAATTCCATTTCGGTTCCACATTATTTAACCCATGCCTCTGTAAATTATGTCTTTACTTATATTACATAAACATTGCACCCACTCCCATAAGAATCTGGATATGCCTTGTGTCATCACTGAAATGGTGATCGAAATAACCGAGGTGCGGTACTGTAAAACAAGTTGTCAGCATGAATTCACTAGTTTCTTGCCAAAACATCAAAGAAATGTCGCTGCTTTCCATGATTTAAGTTGCCTTTGTACCTATCAAGGGCATATTCCTTGGGTGGGGGTAAATATAAGATGGCAGGAACAATTTCATAATGATGCAACAGTTTTCAAAATAATTAATCGTGAATGAAGGCATTCATTTCTGGACAGACTATAGACACAGGGACATGTAAGATTGTGACCACTGACAGTGTTATAAAGATACCAATATAATCCATATGACATCGTCATTTGTCTTTTGGAAAGTAAATAAATAAACACATTTGTTACTAACATAGGATATCCGGATGCTCATTCTTTTTCTCATGATAATAGATAATATAACCTACATGTTAGTTAATATGAACATATTTAAATTAGTTTAGGTGTGATTTTGTTTCTATTGCAGAATCTCTTTAAAACTGGTGGCCATCTGTTTTACCAGAATGCCACACAAGATGAGACAGGGTGAGTAAATGTTTCAACACTGAAAGTATAATAGTAGGCCTCTTTCAGTCCTGAAGGAATATAGAGTTGTGCCACAGGGAAGGCACCTGACAGCGCCGCTGGTGACTGTATAGTCCAGTGCGAGAGTGACAATTTCTGTATCTGTAATACAAGGCAGGTCCTGCAGCAAGTGACTGCATTTTATGCTTGTGCCTCTTATCCTCAGTATATTTGGATCAGATTGTGTTCGAAGAGCACCAGTTCGTTTCATACATCTCTTCTCCAGGAACATCTGTCTGCAGCAACTCTTTCTCACTTGTCTGGATCTATGCCAAGGGTTTTCATATCTTGTTTACTACATCCTTATATCGCATTTGGAGTCTTCCGGTTGGCCTCTTCGCTGTGGCTAGATCTCTGTGTAGGAGATCTTTGGGAATATGTTTATCTTCCATTCGAGATACGTGGCTCAGCCACCAGAGGAGTCTCTGCTTGAAGAGAGAGTGCACTGTGGTAATATCCACTCTTTCAAGCACGTGTTTGTTTGTTATGTGGTCTTTCCACGGTATGCCCAGGATACGTCTCGGACATCTCATATGAAAGTAGGGCTGTACCGGATTCAAATTTTTGAAATCCGGCCGGAGCCAGATTTGGCCGGATTTATGAAGTGAGATCCAGCCGGAGCCGGATTTACAAATAAAAAAATAAAAAAATAACTTACTACATCACTTGACTTAGGTGAGTGGAGTCACTCGACTGTTCATTACTGCAGTTCATTACTATAGACATGACAATGATGACATATACTCATATTAAATCATTTAAATGTAAAATAATTACATTTACATTAGAATAAGTAATTAAGTAATATTAAGTTCCATAAGTTCAAGATGAAACATAATACATAAGCACATAATGCTAATTTAGCAATTTTAATTTTTAGTTTTCAGTTTCAGTTTTTAGTTTTCACATTATTTTCAGTTGGCAAATTGGCAGCTCAGTTACAACTCACAACAACAGTACATTGAACAGATTGAATTTATTGAAATACATTCATTCAGTAATTATGGCTGTGAAGTTGAACTCTCAGAGTCAAGAAGGGACGAGTTGTATTTCAGGAAAATCGTCTCCGCATTTTGTGGTAAAAGGCTACTACGGTGGTCAGTGATAATGTCTCCCGCAGTACTGAACAGCGTTTCCGATGGCACACTTGTAGGTGGTGGTGCAAGAAATGCCTGCGCCAGTCTAGCCATACTTGGAAATCTTTGCTTATTGGCATGCCACCATGAAACTGGGTCTGACTGTCGAGTTTGAAGTGGCTCTGACAGGTATAGTGTCACCTCAGTGTTAATGCTGTTGCCTTCGGCACTTGCAGAACGATCTGTGCTGGGATTTTCCTCGACAATTGTGTCAAAACAGCTCCATAGGCTGGACTCGTACTGTGTGGCAGTGCTCACAGAAGTCAAAACACTAGTACTACTACTACTACTAGTAGCTGATGGATCCTGTGGACTGACTGTGTTTGCTGAATCAATAATGGAGTTAGCTGCTAACAGCAGATGGGCTCGTGCATCACTTCTACCTCGTTCGGAGAAGAAGCACAGCTTGAATCGAGGATCCAGTAGTGTGGCACAGGTGTAAATACTGTTGGATTCAATGTCCGCAAATCTGCTGCTAACAGCTTCAAGCAGGGCTGCTTTCATAGTTTTGATCCCAGCATCACTACCTTCTTTCTGGAGGAAAGCCATGAGTGTTTTCACTAGGGCTGTACCGGATTCAAATTTTTGAAATCCGGCCGGAGCCGGATTTATGAAGTGAGATCCAGCCGAAGCCAGATTTGTAAAAATGGCCGGATTTTCAGGAGCCGGAGCCGAAATCCGGTACACCCCTATATGAAAGAAATTCAACTTTCTTTCCTGTCGTGAGTACAAAGTCCAGGATTCAGACTCATAGAGTGGTGTGCTAAAAACACAAGCTTTATATACTTGAATTTTTGTACGCTCTCTTAGTCTATTGTTCTCCCAAACTCTCTTAGCCTGGAAAGTGTTGTGGCTGCCTTTCCAATGTGTTCGATTTCAGTCTCTAAGGAAAGATTGTCTGGTATTATCAACCCCAAATATGCCAACTCATGGACAACCCTCACTTCATAATTAGACTGAAAGTATAACATTAATATGTATTAAGCAAGAACTGAGGTTTACTTTTTCTTAAGTCGTATTACTATTTGTTAGAAAATGTTTACATATTATGGAATACATACAAACAAATTTTAGTTAAAATGAGTGTAATTAAATGCTATGTTTACCCTACATTGAAACATGGTGCAGAGTCATAGACTGTAAACAAGCAGTTATAAGAAAGAATTAACCCTGTTGAAATGTTGATATACATATAAGGAGAATTGAGTGCATGTCATGGAAAGTCCAGATGGCAAAATTTGTTTACTATCATGTGACATTACAAATAAGTCTTGAACTTGTATTTTTAATTATGAAGGAAGGAAGAATTACTAAGCAAAACAATGTTACAACAAATTAAATCCACATAAAGAGACAATAAAGGGGGGGGGGGGTATTGCAAAGAAGCAGTTTCCTGCTATGCGATAGTGATGTGATGGATCTGTCACATTTTGTAAGCTTTAGTGCACAGTGGTAAATGTGTCCAGTCTTTCCTTCACTTTGCGTGACAATGAATGGAGGCATTGAACCCTTGTCTGACTACACTCATTACATTATCAGGGCAGCTCCCTATCAACTTCACCAAGCGGTCGCGGGCACCCCCCCCCCCCCCCCTTCCACTAGGAAACATAATTTTGTTGTTGTTAATGTTGCATATCCCATGCAGGATGTTGCAGTCAACACCAGCATTTTTCAGCTGCTGTTGATGTACTAGGCACATTTTTACATTCAGTAGTTTGCCACTGCTTTCTGAACAACCGGCTCCCATACCAACATGTTATAACACAACGTGACACGGTCTGCTGCATAAATCGGTCACGGTTGCGTTTCAAACGCCTGGTAAGCAGCTCACAAACCGCGTTCACAAGCCTTTGGCCACAGAGTCCAGCCAAACATAAAGCCCAGGAAACATTTTTTTTTTTCTTTTGTTCGCATATCTTTTACAGGACATCATTGTCAACATCAGTATCTTTTAGGTGATTGTTGATTTCTTGGCTAGATTACACTTAGCAGTTTGTCATTGCTTTCTGAGTGACCGGTTCACATACCCTATAAGTTACCGTCGCGGCAAGAACCGCTACCAATTCTCGCGCACGTCGCGATATTCAAGGAAACATAATACCCAGGTAAAAATCATACCAGATGGAATGGTATAAGACGGACATGCCGGAGCAGAGAAAGATAATAGTTTTATTAGTGGATAACATTATGAGGTAGACTGGAAAGAGGATTACCATCTTGGTGAGAGACTGCTGGAGCCTAGCTTCATTGTGAAAATAGCAACTAATTTGATCTGTTGCTCTTACTTACATGTTGTAACATTGCTGTAGATCATAAATACTTTACTAGCAGTTCTTCATTGACATTATCCATCAGTTGTAACTGTGTTGCACTCAGCCATGGATAATTGACTCTGTTAGATTGGCCATGGGAGTTGCATGTTATTTTCAGGATATAACAAGCTATTCAGATATTGCTAATTGTTTTGTTATTTTTAGATCAAATATTATATCCATGAGATAAATTAAATACAACATATCATGTGTATCTCACTCTGTCATCATTTTTGTTCTATTTTACAATGACTCATAATATAATTTCTGGCCGTTATGATAAGTTCACTGCAATAATTAAATTACCTTTTAATTTATCTAAATTAAATTAATGAAACTGCTGTTGGAAATTATGTGGCGTAAGTTGTGTATGACTGGATGTCATTTTGTCACCGGATTTCTTTTCTTTCCGTAGCAATATAATGAGAAAGATTAAAGACAGACCAGTAGTGTGAGTTATCTACATTATGCAAAGTAACTAACAACATTTGTCCGCAAGAGGCTTATGAATGTAGAACATTATACACAGCTGTAAGAAAGAGACAACTAGTGTTCTTTGGTCATATAATAAGAGAGGCATTGTGATGGCTGGAACGATCAGTGGCAGATCAAGGGACATGATGCTTAATTATCTAAGACAATGCCATGGAGGAATTTCTTCAGTAGAATTGATCCAGAACACCAAAGGCTGAGATGGAAGCCATAGCATTGTAATGGCTAGAAGCTTTGTGCGATCCGCATTGGGCACTGATTTTGGGTTTTTTAAATTAACCTGGGCTCCCATACGAGAAAAGACATGGAAAAAAACTACAATAAATAGTAAGAAATAGGAGAGTTTTGGCATGAGTATAATATTTTTAGATTCTTGTTTGTATACATTGTGATTCTCTATGGGGAACAATTGGGGCACTTGTTGAATAGTCAGAGTGCAATAATGATGGATTAATAAACTTTGAATTAATTGCAATTTGTCATGGTATGAGAAAGCTGATTTGAGTGTAAACAAACATTGTAAAATATAAGATTGAAATATTAAATTTTTTCATTAAGCATTCAAGATTTTGTTACCAGTGAAGTTGTAAGTTCGTGCCAGCAGAGCTAAATGAGGGGCAGAAATATAATTCCGTGCTCTGTCTGTTTCAGTATTCAATACGAGCATGTCAGTGGCAGATTTGATAAATCTCTAGAGGAGTTCTATGCTATATGTGATCAAGTTGAGATATGCTTGGTAAGTGTCTGTCATTGTCCAATATTGATAAATTATACCCACCGAAAACTATGTGCAGGAGGTCCCCAAGTTACAATGGGATTCCGGTTTTATTTTTATTTTTTCATTGTGAGTTAAAACTGCCTTTTATTGGCTTCTGTAGGGTATGTGAAGGTAGCTAATGCTTATTATATTTTCATTGGCACCTTTCTGTCTTGACAGACGATAGTTTGGTACATTGTGCTTCAAAAAGGCTTATTAACTACGACCCATGGTGGTGGAGAGAGTGGCTGATACGGCTAATTCGCACTGCAAATGTTTGTCCACAGTGGATGCATGTGAAAACATGGTCATTTCCACCATCATGCACCATCTTATGTCTCTCACGCTCTCACGGTGTGTGCTTTATCTGCAATCATTTTCTCTAGGGCTGCGGAAGTTAACGATTAATTAATTGATTAATCGTTAATTTTTTTTTTACGATTAATCGAAAACTTTTCTCTCATTACTTATACAAATGAACCGGATGTCGAAAAATTGTCTGACATTTTAAACATAGTGCTGCAAACACAACCTAGTTGCAAAATTGTACTGAGTCACCATTGTGTAAGCTGCAGCAAGATGTACCAACAAGATGAAACAGTATGTTTATTATGCTACAGAGTCTTCTACAGGTCAGAGAAGTATTAACTGTCTACATGTCAGATGAAAAGAAGCAATACAAAGGTCCAAAACTGTCAGGTTCAGATTGGGAGAAGATTTCTAAATATGTCAAAGTTTTGGACTTATTCTGTCAGACCACGGTCCTGCTTGGTGATCAAGATTTTGTTTCATGTAGCTGTGTATTGCCACTGCTATCTATCATCATTGGCAAAGCATATGACTGTACACGATGATGATCCGGTCTATATAGCTAAATTTAAGGCAGCATGTATTAATGACTTCAGTGAGCGTGTAGCTAATATGACAAGTATTTAAATACTACAGATTGCAACAGCACTTGATCCACGCTACAAATACCTGAAGTGTTTGTCAAAATATGCAAAAAAACGAACTTGGTCACGTATTGAACAACAAATAACAGTTAATGTTCATGATGAGCAGATGGAGACTGCTGCAATGAATGATATTGACAATGAAACTATATGTGAACCAAAAGAAGAGAGTATTAAGCTAATTGAGTCAGAAATGGATAAGAAAGTTGCAGAATTGGTTGACCCTTTACAATGGTGGAAACTTAATGAACATCGATATCCAAAATTGGCATTCCTTGCCAAGACCATTCTGTGCATACCGGCTACCTCAGTTCCATGTGAACGATTGTTCAGCTCTGCTGGTTATATTGTTAATAAGACGCGCTCGTCCAAATACTGTCAACATACTCGTCTGTTTGCATAGTTGGTTATTAGATGACATATGAACAATCCGATCCAATGTTATTTCGATTTTCAAAAGTTAACTATTAAATTTAAATTAATCGGTCGCAGCCCTAATTTTCTCCTTTGTCAACAGTTACCTCTCGCTTTGATTCCGAGACTGGTTAAGACCAGGGATGGAGTTATTGCCTCTCCATAGCACAAAGCCTGGGCTAAAATATAGAGACCATGTGTTGCCCATGCAGCATGATCCCTCTCTCAGCCTGCCTAGTTCACTCCAGAGGAAAGGTAACACCTATACATCTGGAACAAGACAAGCTGCAGAAGCTGCCGGGTCAGCAAAGCAATGCTCTAGCTGTCCGCCTGTCAGAGCTTCGATCCTAGACCAGCTGCCACCCAAGGCTTAGGGCCGGGTCTGCCCTGCCATGACATTTTGTCTTTGGGTTGCATTTCCTCGCATCAGGATAACGCTTGTACCCTCCCAATTGTGCTCTTCCGCCCGAAGCCATTGGCACAATGTGGGGTGTCGGGTTTAGTAAGCGCCGCCCAACATTCGGCACTGACAGAAAGCAGGTAGTATCGTCTACTGTCATACGGTAGCTCAGTCATATCTGACTAAGACCTGACTTACTGTTTATTATATATTTAGCAATTATCTAACTTATTGAATATTTTAAATCATTTGAAAGGCTACCTGCCTTTTTTTTTATATCAACCATAGATTAATGGGAATATGTCACTGATTTTGATCCTCTTGATATGGCTAAAAGGCTTTCCATCTCAGTATGATGGGAGCTACACTTCTTAGAAATTATATTATCTTGGAATGTGGCATCTTTTTTCGTGTGTTCTAATTCTTTTTTTTATTGTGAATGATTGTTGATACTGTCAATTGGCTACATGCTGATGCCTTGTTGATATTCATTGAGTCTTTCTTTTTATATTGACATTTGCCCTAAAAATGGGTGCCAGAAAATGCCTGGAAAGTAAAGTGGCAAGTGTGGAATTGACCACATAACACATCAACTGCCAGTAGGTCTATAAAATTATGGGACTGTCACCTTTTTCCCTATAATCCTCAAGGCTTTTAAAAAGGTCTTTTTCGTATAGAGTATCATAGCTGACTGTGATGGCGCTCTTTGAAAATTATATATACTTAATCTAACCATCTAATGTTGATGTATTCTTCTTTGGTTAAATCACGGAGTATGCATAGTAAGGTGGAGAAAGGAATGTTTTGTTCGGAATGGTTGGCCTCACTTCCGAGGTCACAGATTGTGAGCATTGTATGGACTTTCTGCCCTAGTCATGCAGGTGTTTGTGTGGGGGGGATGAACAGGCTGATAGGTTGGCAGGGAATGCACCTCTTGGTGGTAGATTACCTATGGACAAGAGAGAGGTGGTCGGGCACCTGTGGGACCGGCAGGGTACTGGCCGAATCTCAAAACTGAGAGGGAAGACCAGGAGAAATTTCAATCAGATGGCCATTGGAACGACTAATAGTATGACTATTTGCAGGCTTTTAAACGAGGGGGTGGAGCGCATATGGGAATGTCCAGACTACAGTGATGTCGGTTCCTAGCTCATAACTCTTCTTTGGTTTTCTGTCAAGAGCCTAATGCTGTCTTAGTTTACATTTGTATATTAATCAAACCGTGTTTGCGTAAATATTGTGACTTGAAACTAAAATTATATATGTTTATTTCAGCGTCTGGCATATGAAATACTTCAACAAGACAGGGACAGCACGAGGAATACTCCCAACCCAGTTTTGCCTCAAAAGACAGATGCTTCCCAACCAGAAGGACAGTTGTATTCCCAGTACCTCTCAACTGTAAGAGCACAGATCAGTTGTGCAAAAGACATTAGAGACTTATTGCACGAGTGTCTGAAAAATTTTCCTGAGCACAGCCATCCTTAATGTGTGTCTCTACACATCCAATTATTTGCATGAAAAGTTGCTCTTCCACAAGTGCACACAACCACCCTGTTATTTGGTATGAGGTTTATATTCATAAGCATTCATATTTGTGATGCAAACAGATATTAGGCGCTGGACCGAGTATTCAGGGAAGTGGAATTACCAGTTAGAAATCTATCAACATTTGCCTGCACAGTTGCTAGAGTAATTGTCATTAATTATACCAGTAAGACTATTTCTTTAACAATTCTGTGTTTACATGGGGTATATTTTCTTATCCTAGGTGAAATAGTGGGAAAATATTTAATACAGTTAATGTTATGCAATGTAGATTTTCAATATATAGTGTGTACACTACTAAGAACAAAATATCCACCTAGGATAAGAAATGATACCCGGCATGGGGGAGACTAAAACTTGTGAAAGTATACATGTAATATTATGTCACCTACCTAAAGAATTGATAATAAACTATTTTTTAAAGTGATAAACCATGCTAAATATATCACTGCACACATTCTGCAATTTTTCGGTACAAACAATATTGAATTGTTACGCTATATATCACAAAACTATTAGATTATAAATTGAACAAGTGAATGATTAACTTCTGGGAAGGTTAACCCGGTCAACAAATGCCCGCAGAAGTCGGATGTGTCGGCCTCACAGCGCAAGAACGCAGCTCTGCTGTAAACAGGCATAACGCAATCACGTCCGGAAAAAAACGCGGATGAACGCAGAAGAAGAAGAAGAAGAAGAATGATTAACTTAAAAAATGTCTTCAGGAAATCTTTGTACCTCAAATTTTTGTAATAATTATTTTTGTTAGGGATAATATATAAATAAGGTTGACATGTGTGGTGGCAAATTGTTATTAAGCTGAACTTTTTCATTGTATAAAAGTACTAGTAAGAAAGTAATGTTGTCAAAACCTTTTAGTACTGTTACAGATATGTTAAGGTGACGAAAATAACCTTGTATGAATTGGAAGGAATGACAAAATACAATGAAATTCAATTGCTGTTTTATTGTGAACTACTGTATAACAGAGATCTGCATGGCTTAATGCACTTGCGCTTCCAGTGTGCTGATGCGAGGTATGGGGTTTGACCCCTACACCAGTCAGTTGGACATCAGCGTTAACTTCTCGTTCAAGAAGTAATGGCACGCTTTTGTATAACAGATGCAAAATAATGATCTTTTTTATGTTTATATGCTGCTGTGATGAATCCACTGCTCTACTTGACACTTCATATTCAGACAATGACACTTGATCCCTGGAAATAGACCAGAGACTTCCATTAAACCAAAGTGAAACGTGTGACTATTTACTGGACTTGAAATTAGTAATGACCGACATAAATACCTGGCATCATCATTATCATGAGTATTAATGGACGGGATTTGTGCTTTTGGCAAGCAGCTTGCCATTTAGTGGACAGAGACCAGGCCAAAGAGGGTACAACTCGGTGTTAGTAGGTTGACCCTCTTGACTTAATACTTTTAGACTAAGTAGGGAAATAGGTCAGAGATTCCACATGTTTAACAAGTCTGCCTGAATACAAGAGGTTGTGTGTAAAATCTAAACAGTGGGCAAAGACCACTCAACATTAGGGCAACTGGAGGAAAGAAATGTGTTTGTGTTTGAACTTGTTATACATTTCAGTAGTGACAGAGAGAAAGGGGGGACATAGAGTATTTGAATAAATGTGATTTGTAGAGACTGTTTGGCAAGACATTGATTGATCCCGACACTGTGGCCTTCCACGATGCCACATCCCTGTTGACTCATGCAGGTGAGTGGATCAGAAGAGGCGGTCATCAGAAATATGTAATTTGTACAGTGGGTCTTTATGGATAGAATTTCTAGGGCGGACAGGAGACTTGCGTTGCTACATTGGAAGATATGTCACAAACTGTAAGCTACTTTAAATCTTTGTTCAGGACATCCCTTTTGTAGTGGGTCTCTATTGTAATAAATAAAATATGTCACTGCCATATGTCATCCTGCGTTTCATTATTATTGCCTACAGTTCTGTCTTTGTGCCCCGTCCAACATGCAGAAAGTGCCCAATGTGGGACAGATATTAAAATTGCAATGTCAAAGAGGGCATTTAGAGAACAAACCAACACATTCTAATATCATCTAGATCTGTAGAAACTAATTCCCAGAATGCACATTTAGCCAGTCACATCTGATTCTGAAAAATAAAAATTGGGAAAATGTGTACAAGCATTTGAGATGTGGTATTAACAATACATGACAAGAACCAGCTGCATTGAAAAGGCGACAAACAAAACAGTTCCAGAAATTAAGACAGGCATGCAAAGGCTATCAATGCAGACATGTATGGAATTTAAAAAAGCAGTACAAACTATGGATGGCCATGAAGTTTCACGACCAGCCCAACCGTTGGATTGAACCATGCTGAACAAAAACGGAAAATTCTGAAGATTTGTTGCTTTCAATCTGAAGACATGGAATCATCATCATGTGCCCTGTTGAATGGCATAGGTATTCGTGTATCTCCACAGGGCTCGATCCTTAGTGTCCTGGGTCAGGTCTGTTGGTGTTATCCCTCCATGCCACCATCTTAGGATATTCGGCATCGTTTTTCTTGGTCTGCCAGTCTCATCTCACGCTGATCTTTCCAGTCACAACGATACTTTTCAATGTATCTCTTCTCATTACATTGGCCAAAGATCATTGTTTCTTTCTTGTATTTGTATATAATGTTCTATTTTCAGGTGTCAACTGGTATGATATTATTATCCATGAAATGTATTCTCTTAAGCTCGCATATTTCTGAGGTGGAAATTCATAAACTATACGCCCAAAGCATGTCCACCTTACAGGAAAATAATAATATAAAATGACACAAAGTAGTGCAGCTTTACATAACAGAGTTAAGACATATACAGAACGTTGCGGCGATTAGCCTTCATCAGCAAACAAACACATTCACAAACACAACATACAGTCAAGGAGATCTCCTGTGACTACTTCAGAAGGTGACGACAGGACGAGAAGAACAAAAGCATGGAAAAATGGAAGCAATGAAGAGAAAATGAGAATTGAAAAAAATTTTAGTTGAAGAAAATGTTTAATTGAAAAAAATGTTAATAGAGAAAACGTTCATACTCACCTCACCGTTCGGATCTGTAAGTGACTAAGAAAATCTCCTATGTATTCTGATACCTGGTGCTGGGTGTTACGGTTCAGTGAGCACATGGAAGGGGGCAGGGTGGGAGGACGGTAACTGGTCTGGTAAGGGTATCTGAGCAATCACAGTGGATATACTAGTGAAGTATGGGGTGCGCAACCTAAACGTTTTGCATATCCTTTACAGGACATCGCTGTCAACATCAGCATCTTTCAGCTGATTGTTGATTTCTTGGCAAGATTACGCTCAGTAGTTTGCCATTGCTTTCTGAGCAGCCGGCTCACATACCCCATAAGTTACCGACGCAATTCGAACCACTGCTGATTCTCACCGTCGTCACGTTACTTACGAGAGTGTACGAGATTACGGAGAACAGTCGCTAACCTCTGGGCCAGGAAGCCGGCACCTTGCAGGAAAGCAAAGAAGAAAACTACTATATATTTTCATGGATAGTGCTTTGGCAGGAACACACTGCTCTTTGTGGCCACCGAAACAGAAGTAATTAACCAAGATTCTGATCCTGGACAGAAATAGTACGTTAGGGGAACAAAGCTATCTGTACCATGCTTAGGGCTTGAACTGTTCTTTGCTCGGCGATCATCAGAGTCACGAGGGACGCAGAGGTGTTTCCAAGGCACCAGGGCCGGGTTATATACTGGCCAAGACCTATTGACGCGTCCTCGTCGAGTGTCCTGGGCAACAGGTCCCTTCGGGGTCCTGGCTGAAGTCAATAGGATCGCCGATTCCTCCAAAGTCGGAGAGTGTCTGCCTGTATGGCGAGGAACCACCAGTCTGCACACCAATAAGCCAGACATGGGACAATGGATACTCACGCAAACCTCAGGTCCTGTATGACATCACACTGATGTTGGACAACAGGATGCCTTCATCCGACATACAGGACTTTGCGTTGGAGCTCAAGCCAACGAACACAAGCAAGCATCAGAGTCACGAGTCCAGAGACTATTATAATTGTCTCAGCATGTCCTTGTGCTGATGCCGAGGTCAGGGGTTCAACTTCTACACCGGACAGTTGGACTAAAATGTTGACTTGTCATCCTTGACTTGGGGACGTAAATTATAAGTACCTCTGAAGTCGGAGTGAGTTCGCCTGATGGTGAGGGACACTTAATAGGGAAAGCTAATCCACACGCAAAATTCACTCCAGTACTACTAGAAATAGTATGTATGGACTACGCTTGAGTGCAAAGCAAACGAAAAATGGCATGTCCTTTGATGAACAAGGGATGACATACAGAGATTAGGCTAGACAGTCATGTGTAGGATGTGACGATTTCAGAACCAGAGCATTGTTTGTTGGATTGCGTTTTAAGGATGCTTCGTTGGATTAGCAAGGAATGCCTGTGTGCTTCCCCAGGCCTTCCTTTGAGGGTTCATCAGCTATTCTGGGTGGACTTGTTGGGATACACCCAATGTGGATTGAGCGGACGCAGATGTTGACTCCACATTAACTCTTTCTGTGCGAGAAGATTCCACACCAAATGTCCTAGGTGGATTAGGGGCAACAACTATTATGGAAAATCAGGAGGGAAATATTTTTAAATACATGTAATTAAAAACAAAAACACAAAGTGTAGGAAGCTTTAAGAATACAATAACGAAAAAGAGAGGGGACGCTGCGGTGACAAGCCTTCAACGGCAAACAATAAGAAGAAAATGCAACATTGTTTTTAAAGGGAGGTAACTACATTGAGGCATATTATGTGGGTTCATGTGAAATAAAAATTAGCAGAATAAAATAAAGTGTGCGATACTTAACTCACAGGCTCCAGAGTTGAAACACTTTTAAAGAGATTTACTTTGCTCTGATCATACAATACTGCGCATGACGCAATTGTTGGAACATGCTGGATAGATTCTATTACATGTAACGCGTTGCCTGGTACTGAACGGGATACGAAGAGAGTAGAGTGAAAATCTATAGCAGTCATATAATCAAGTAAGAAAGTAAAGGTCCTCCACTCCCTATTGTGTGCAAGAGCAAAGTCGCCATTGTGTTATAGGGGAGCTAAAAGTAACTTAGGGGTATGTGAGCCGGTCGCTCAGAAAGCAATGACAAACCACTGAGCGTAATCTTGCCAAGAAATCAACAATCAGTTGAAGGATGCTGATGTTGACAGCGATGTCCTGTAAAGGATATGCGAGAAAGAAAAAATACAATAATAACCCAGTTAACGAAGAAGGTTCTTCTTCGCGATGCGCAGAAAGCTGCAAGGCGTCCATGTCATCGACTTGCTTCATTTCACTTATTTATTTGGCCATTCTGATCTTCCCTTCTGATTATATTACCACAAAATATTGTCTCTTTTTATAGTTGTGAACATTGTTCTGCTTCCATTGGCTTCTTCTGTGCAATCGTTGTTAGTTACTCTGGCCATCAGAGGTATTCACAACATTTCGTCACAGAAACCGCATCCCCGCTGCCTCCATGCTCTTCCAAATTTATTCCCTGGCATTCCAAGATTCATCACCATACGGTAAAATTAGTTCCATATAATATTTTACCAATCCCTTTGGAGGTCGACATGGCCGAATTGGATCTGAGCTTTCGTTCTTAAACATCCGGTGTGCCAATGGTGAGGTAGCGGGTTCAACTCCTACACCAGACAGTTGGACTAAAATGTTGACTTCTGGTACTTGACTTGGGGACGTAAATTACAAGTACCTCTAAAGTCGGAGTGGATTCGCCTGATAGCGAGGGACACTGGTAATAGAATAGGGAAAGCTAATCCACGCTCAAAAATCAGCCCAGTGCACTAGAAATAGCAGCGCATGTATGGAATATGCTGGAGTTCAAAGCGGGCGGTCGCAAAACAACAACAACAAAAACAGACATACATACACTTCCTTTCTGACACTGAATTAACGTGGCCCAGGCCTGTTTGCTTTTTTTTTTTTTCCCCATGTTTTACAATATATGTAGAGTAACACAAAGTAATGCAGCTTCACAGAACACCATTACTGAAAACATGGGACCTTGCGGCGACTAGCCTTCACCAACAACAAACAAATCCATACACACAGCACAACATACAATCACGGAGAAGACACTACTTTAAGGCATAAGAACTGGATGTGATATCAGTATCCCAGCCTGGGATTCTGAGTAAAGTAGCACATTTTCTCGTTCAATTTTTTTCATTATTTTTTTTTTTTTTCATTTTCTCTTCACTGTTCTCATTTTTTCACCTTTTCAGTCTTCTCATCCCGTTCTTATGCCTAAATGTGTGTCTTCTCCGTAATTATATGTTGTGTTTTGTGTATGTATTTGTTTGCTGATGAAGGCTAATCGCCGCAACGTCCTGTGTTTTCGTAACTGTGTTCTTTTAAGTTGCATTACTTTGTGTTATTCTATATTGTTTATATTTCCACAGCTTTGCCGCTGTTTCAATAATTTTATTCATACTTTTTCATATGTTTGATAGCATTAGTGACTTCTTTTTTAAGTACAAGTGACCCCTCTAAGTTACTTTCATTTGTAAAATTCCAATTCTTTATCATAGCATCTTCTTCTATTAATATTTTTCCTGTCTTCGATTTCAAACATTGATAAATTTTGTTTTTGAAAATACACACAATGTTTGATATCTCAGAAATCAAGCAGTTAAAGAACAATTTATGATGAGATGAGTACAGTCATTCATTGGCACCTTGTCGTCTTGACAGATGATAGTTTGTGCTTTAAAAAGGCATAACTTTTACCTATGACGGTAGCGAATGTGGACCAGGGATGGAGTTATAGCCTCTCCATAGCACAAAGCCTGGGCTAAAATATAGAGATCATGTGTTGCCCATGCAGCATGATCCCTCTCTCGGTCTGCCTAGTTCACTCCAGAGAAAAGGTAACACCTCTACACCTGGAACAAGACAAGCTGCAGAAGCTGCCGGATCAGCAAAGCAATGCTCCAACTGTCCGCCTGTCGGAGCTTCGATCCTAGACCAGCCGCCAACCAAGGCTTAGGGTCTGGTCTGCCCTGCCATGACATTTGTCTTTAGGTTGCATTTCCTTGCACCAGGGTAAGGCTTGTACCCTCCCAATTGCACTCTTCCGCCCGAAGCCGTTGGCACAATGTGGGATGTCGGGTTTGGTAAGCGCCGCCAAACGTTCGGCGCTAACAGAAAGCAGGTAGTAGCGTCTACTGTTAAACAGTAGCTCAGTCATATCTAAGACCTGATAAAAGGTGAGTACAGTAAGCTGCTGGAAATACGTTAATGGCATTTGGAACGATTCCTGTCCTTAGAAAAAGGGAACTAAAGCACAGCTAACTCCTTCAAAGTAGAAGAAATGAAAAAGCAGATTTAAATAATAGCAAAACAGACATACAGAAGCAAGAGGCTATGAAAAATCCTCAGAAGCTAAAATAGCTAGAAATCGGATAAGAATGGATATTCTGATGGCCTTGCAAGAGAAGCAAAAGTTGCAGCAGCAAAATGAAACAATAGAAAGGTTTATAGCACTACGAGGAAAATAGTAGCATAATATATTCAAGTATATTTACCAAAAAAATGTAATGGGAAATGTCTGATCAACATTAAATTAAAGATCGCATGGACAGATAGGCTGAATATGTTGAAGATCTTCGGACCAGTCCCCCAAAAAAGCCCCTCAAGATTTTGAGTTTGCAGAAATTAAACTGGATATCAACTGAGAAATTAGGAAAGCTATAAAACTTTTGAAGGATGGGAAAGCTGCTAGTCCAGACAGTATCCCATCTGAAGCCATTAAAGCCAATATACACACTTCAACTGAATTAATAAGTAAGTCACAAATGGCTGTAGAAAAATTAGTAAATATACTTGAAACCAGTTTGTTTGTATACATTCATTGTCCCTTTATTTCTCAACATAATTTCCACCAACATTGAAGCACTTATCCCATAGTTTTATCAGTTCTCCCAAACCGGCTGCATAGAACTGCGTGCTCTGTTTTCTAAACCACGTTTTCACTTCACATTCAACTTTGGCGTCATTCGCAAAATGTCTGCCGCCAAGGTGGGTTTTCAGTGGACTTAGCCCCTGGCGATTTTCCGTAAAGCGGTGCATAGTTGGGAAGAAAAAGTCAATAAGGCGAGTCAATAAGTAAGTCACGTAGTTCTGTGGGATGGCATATCAATGAAAACAGGGCACGCAGATTTATGCAGTCGGTTTGGGAGAACTGATAACACTACGGGATAAGTGCATCAATGTTGGTGGAAATTATGTTGAGAAATAAAGGGACAATGAATGTATACATTTGGGGACGCTAATTACAAGTGCCTCTGAAGTTGGAGTGGGTTCCCCTGATGGCGAGGGACACTAAGGAAAGCTAATCCATATGCAAAATTAAGTCCATCGCTACTATAAATAGTGTGTATGGACTACGCTTGAGTTCAAAGCGAGCGAGCGCCAAAAAAAAAAAAGCATCAGCAAATTGGAAAGAATATCTGGTGAAGCTGCCAACGATATGGGACTTGCCAACAGTGTGTCAGGTACATTTGAAATAAAAACAGGAGTTCTACAGGGATTCCTTTTATCACCTATTAGTCTTGGTGACTTCAGACTGGATTATGACGACAACAGTAATTACCTACAAACGTGGAATTCGGTGAACTCCGACGTGGCAGCTTGATGATCTGGACTTCACTCGCGACATCCAACTCTTCCCCCCCCCCCCCTTTCCATTTTTTAAAATCCCATAACCGACCCAAACGTAGTCAGATACAACATAAGCTAAAACACATGTTAGGAAGTCACAACAATTAGTTCTAAAAATGCATAGGGGCAGGACAAAACCAATGCGATTAAATCAATCAGTATACGAAGATAGGGGTCAGGGGAGGGAGTGGGGGGGGGGGGGATGGAAAGACATAGATTGTAAAATAAGAATAGAAAAACAAGAGAGGTTTTCCTAGCAATTGAACAATTGTAGAAATTAAAACGAGTACCAAACTTAGAATATTTAACTCTAAAGTTTGTTTTTTTTTGTTGTTTTTTTGTGTGCGCTCGCTCGCTCGCTTTGAACTCAAGCGTAATCCATACGCACTATTCATAGTAGTGATGGACTGAATTTTGCGTGTAGGTTAGCTTTCCCTATTACCAGTGTCCCTCGCCATCAGTCGAACCCACTCAGACTTCAGAGGTACTTGTAATTAGCGTCCCCAAATCAAGGACGATAGGTCCGCTGTAGGGGTTGAACCACTTACATCGGCATCAACACACCGGATGTTTATGAATATGCGTTCTTATCCGTTCGGCCATGCGGACCTGCTAACTCTAAACGTTTAATTAGTATTACTTTGTGAAAACATGCAAAATAAAGCATTAAAACAGTAAATTAAGTGGTGTCTGCAATGGAAAGACTAATATGGTATAACGAGTCATTACTGCTGAGCTTGGGGAGAGAATTAATAAGCATCCCAGTGGATGAAATGTTGAGGAAACATGCTGGCGCTGAGCGGGAAACACATTAAGCAATTCTGATCAATCAGGTGCCGTCTCCACAATGAAGGTTGGCTGCAATGGATCTCCAACACTGTCTATCTCTCGCCTTGACTGTACATTCTGTCAGGCTGATGTTCGTCCATCTCTTGATGTTATCCTCCCACTTGTATCGTTGTCTACCTCAGGCTCGCTTGCCCTCAACCTTGTCTTCCAGTATGGTTTTTATAAGAGTATCATGTCTTTTAACATGACCGAAATATTTCACTTGCCTCCTCTTTATTTCTTTCATCAACCCTCTCTTCATTCCCAGTTTTTCTAGAACCTCTGCCTTTGATTGTTTTTGTTTCCGTAAAATACGACTTATTCGTCTGTATATCCACATCTCCAGGGCTTCTATGTGACTTTCTAGTTGCTTGTTCAATGTCCAGGCTTCCGCGCCATATAGTAGCGTTGAATATACGTAGCATTTGACAATTCTCATTGTTAATGTGAATCTCTCTGGTTATTAATACTGATTTCATGTCGTCGTAAACATTTTTGGCCATTCCTATTCTCTTTTTTTAAAATTTCTACTTCACTTCTGTCATCATCCGTTATTATATATCCAGGATAGGAGAAACTTGTTACTTGTTCTAGTATCTGCCCGTTTTCTGTGATGTTCATTGATGACCTTTCCTTTTCACTGCTAATTATCAATGTTTTTGTTTTTTGGATGTTAATATCTAAGCTACATTCTGCACTGTGCCTGTTTACTTGTTCCACTAGGTCTTGTAACTCTAAGAAATTCTGATAATATCAGTAATAACCAGAAAGGTCTTTTTTTTTCTTTGAGGTTCATAGGGATAATAGACAGAAAATGAAGGAACGAGCCTATTATGGCTGTTGAACTTATCAATCGAATGTCCTAAATAACATAGGTAAGCTACAATTTGAAAATGGAAAGACATTTGATTGTTTGAGTGAGGCAATCATTTTCATTAGCTCGCTTTGAACTCTAATGTAGTTCACACTCGTGCTACTAATACTTTTTTTTTTTCAAGTTAAAGAACGCTGTTGTAATGGAGTTAAAATGGAAATGACAGGTGCTCAAAAGGTGATCTAGTATAATATGTCTGCATTGGTTCAGAAACACCATGATTCTTTCCTTATTTCTTAAGCTCAGCCCGAGCTGTTCAGAAAATCATCATCTATGTTATCATCATCCCATTTATCTTCCAATACGTTGATGTTCTCAGGTGCCTCTTCTTAACCCGTCTTCGTTGGAGGACTCTTTAAATTCCCGTTTTCTTACCTTTATTTTTTTTTTGCGCTCCCTCGCTTTGAACTCACGCGTAATCCATACACACTACTTCCAGTAGTGCTGGACTGAATTTTGCGTGTCGGTTTGCTTTCCCTAATAACAGTGTTTCTCGCCGTAAGGCGAACCTACTCCAACTTCAGAGGTACTTGTAATTTACGTCCATAGGTGCGACGCAGAGGTGTTTCCAAGGCACTAGGACCAGGTTCTATACTGGCCAAGACCTACTGACACGTTCTAGTCGTGCGTCCTGGGCAACAGGTCCCTTCGGGGTTATGGCTAACGTAGTAGGATCGCTAATTCTTCCGAAGTCGGAGAGTATCTGCCTCAGCGCAGAACAGCCACTCTCAGCTTCCTTGATGAAGAATACCCACAGGACCTCTGGATCCGAGTCTACACAGATGGGTCAGCACAAAATGCTGTTCGAAATGGAGGAGCGGGAGTGTACATAGAATACCCAAATAATACTAGGGACACAGCCAGAGTACCGACAGGAAAGTACTGCCATAACTATGATGCCGAAATTGAGGCAATCAAGATAGCAACAGAGAAATTACTAAATAACAGCAATGGTACACAACCTGTGGTGCTACTAACAGATGCAAAATCAGTACTCGAGGCGCTCCTCTCTGGGAAATTGCCAGTACTAAGGACACTACTTTCTGAACTTAGCAGTCAGCATAAAGTCACCATACAGTGGATACCATCCCACTGTGGAGTACCCGGAAACGACAGAGCTGATCAATTGGCTAAGGAAGGAGCCAAAGAGGAACAGCCTGATGTGCCCGTTACATACCACCAAAAGAAAAGAATGATCAAATCAGTCAGAAAGCCACCAAAACCTACTCAAGATGACTACCACATTATGGACAGACCAGAACAAGTCATTATTCTGCGCCTCAGAACAGGACACAATAGATTACGCAACCACATGTATACAAAATTCAAGATTGGTGAAACAGCCATGTGCACATGTGGATTGGCGTCGCAGACAGCAGAGCACATACTCCAAGATTGCCCAAAATATAACATATCTAGGCAAACCTTCTGGCCTAGAGAGACGACAGTGGAAGATAAACTCTATGGACCACTGTGTGAACTGAAAAAAACAGTTCAATTCATGCAAGAGACGACATTGCAGATATAGACATATTTCAAGCGAACGAAAGAAGAAGAAGAAGTATCTGCCTGCACGGCGAGGTTCCACCAGTCTGCACACCAATAAGCCAGACATGGGACAACGGATACTCACGCAAACCTCAGTCCGGTATGACATCACACTGATGTTGGACAACAGGATGTCTTCATCCGACATACAGGATTTCACGCTGGAGTTCACAGCCAGCGAACACAAGCAAGCAAGCACGTCCCCAAGTCAAGGACGATAGGTCTACATTTTAGTCCAGCTGTCCTGTGTAGAGCCGGTCTCTCTGGCTGAGGGGTTACACCACTTTCTCCGTAATCCCGTTTATCCACGCAGGGTCTCGCAGCGAGGCGAGAATTGGAAGCGGTTCGACCCGCGCTCGTGACTTGCGGGATAATGAGCCGGCCGTTCAGAAACAATGGCAAACTACTGAGCGTAATCTTTCCAAGAAATCAACATACAACTGAAAGATGCTGATGTTGACAGCGATGTCCTGTAAAAGGATATGCAAAACATTTTTTTTGGTCCTGTGTAGGGGTTGAATCCATTACCCCAGTATCAGCACGCCTGTCATCAAGCGATGCTACAGGCATTATGGGATACACTTCTCTCGCACCACACAAAAAGATTTGTCAGTCGTACGAGAGGAATTGATTACACATTTTATTGCCACTGGCTCTTTACATTACATAAATGCACAAAACTGTCTCTAATGCATCACACATGAATACACAGAATTTCCTATCACTAGTCGTCCCTAGCCCTACTGCTTAATCTATCTACTCATCTAAAGAAATACGCATCGACGCTAAGCGATGTGTTCCCTACGAAGTCTGTCCCCAGTCTGACGATCCTCCGCGTGCTGATTACACAGTACGCGGAAGGACCTCGGGCGCACTTCGGCTTTTGCGTGCTACATCATTCAACACGCTTAGAGTAGTAGCCTACTCTTGAGTTCCATTCTAGTTCTTCGTGTCTATCACGTTGGCGTGATTATACCGTGACTAGAGTGCTCACTCTCTGGTTGACACTTCCGTGTCTCATGAGAGAACTGTTTACAGTTCCCCTCCCTATCTACTTCCTACACCTACCCTGTCCTCATGTTGGGGCACTGGGTTACCTCTACTCTACTTGAGGTATACCACTCGTTCAGGGTGGTCTTCCCTCCTATCTATTTTAGTCTTTGACACACACCCTCCCCTCCTGTGTTGCGTTACAAACTTTGACTCATGGTTGTGACGCAAGAGGTTTCTAAAAATTAGTGTATCTAATTTTTTGTCAAAGACTACTGATAACTTGGTTCTGGGTAACTCAATAGACCTCTACTGACTATTGTCACAATGTAGTATTACTTTACTTGGCTACTGGTGATCGCCACAAACTTGTCTGGTTGGCGTGAGCCCTCTTCTCAATCGCAATATTATATTTATTAGAGGTTTGTCTGAACCGGACCATTGTCTTATAAGACCTGCCCTCAAATATTAAATTAACTTACTACCCATACAAAGTTGATTTTCTTAGGATCAACACACGAATTGCTTCATGCCCCCCCCCCCCCCATATAATATTAAACAACCCTTGCACAAGCTGTGTGCGACAGGCTTTACCTATCTCGCTTCCGCGTGTAAAGTTATCTTTCACTGTTAATTTAGTGTTTCGCTGTCTATTGTGTCCCCTGACCCGGAGTTATCTCCCTTGTTCTAAAAATTGTATGCACTTTACATGTTTGTTTTTCTGATTGTTTGCGTGTTTGGATGTAACTAATATTATAATTTACCTTCTAACATGTGTGTCTGTCTATAATTTGTATGTACGTTAGTTTTCAAGTGCCATAATTCGGTTAAATGTGATCACAAACAAGTGTATACCACTAATTCGTGACAACATTTCCGTCTTATGAGACTTAAAATACTTTTTCTAAGGTATACACTAAACTACACACAACACATTCGAGACAGTATATCTCAACATTGAAAGCAAACGCTTGACGCAGACAAATAATAAAAAGTCGCGTTGAGCGGCAGAAAAAATCCGCTGGTTGTCCTAACTCTCCATTGTATATTTTCCATTTTCTCTTACTTTCATACTTCTGTCACACATCTTTTATCCTCCCAGTTATTTAAAACCTTGAAGTGACACTGTACAAGTTTGGCTCAGTTTGAAAAGAGTTGAGCTTAATGACTGTGCGTAACTTACTGCACTAGTCATGTATTTACAAAATATTTACATGGATGAAATAGGGTTGGTAGTTTGTACCCTGATAATACTAAACACTACATTCTGCTGAAATACTAATACTAATTCTATAAATATATATATTTTAATTTGTTGCACAAAATTAACCTAATTTAAGGGAAGTAATCTAAGTAACTAAGAAAATGAAAATGATGTGAGATGAGTTATGTACCTTTCTGAAATGAGTAATGTGAAATGTAAACTTATAAATAATGGGTTATTTAAAAAAAATGTTTTAATGTCTAAATGAAAAATTATGATTAATAATTTGAATATACATGGTGGAATGTATAATCCTTTTATCCTATAAGGTCTAAACTACTTTTAATTCTAAATGATGAGGTTGTTAAAGTGTTTATCAAGATGGAATGAAATAATGTGACATGAAATGTACTAACTGGTACTGTTCCTATCTTAACTTTTTATCCTCGTCTTTAATTAGCTATTATTAAATTTAAAGTACTATCCTAAGTAAGTGGGTAAATTAGTGATTTATTTAAACTACAGAAAAAAAAATCTATTATATTCTCTAAATCTAATCTAAATCTATATTAAAGTAACTACTCTAACTATAATTTATCACTATATTAAAAACATGTTATAATACATATCACAATAAATGAATATATATACATGGTATTTAACCACCCCAGTTTAGTGGCTGCCATAACATTCTGAAATTGCTTTTGTTGGCACAGTTCATAGATACACACTTGTCCTGGGTATATTAAATTAAACTACACAGTCATACTTGTGTCTTATGGGTATTCTTCCACTCGTAGAGTCCGCTGGTGTCGTAGACATGTATATTCGTGTCTGTTATTTATGCATTGTTCTGACACTGTTCTACCATGATTAACACAGGTGATTCACCGGAACACAAATGGAGCATAGTAAGTAACGAGCTGTCTATGTCCGCACGGTGATTCACTAGTTCTTGGAGCACAGTTCTTATTCTGCTGTCTATGGACACATGGTAGTTCACTGTTCTTAGCACACAGTCCTGATCATGATGTCTATGTATTACATAGGATATTTTACACAGGATATTCTAAGTGTACTAAATTACATATCTTAGACTCAATCTTCATGTGGAGTTTCAGGTATTTCTAACTCAGATGGTCGACTAAGGGTATCAGCCAGAATGTTGTCCCTACCCTTAATATGCTCTATACTAAAAGTATAGTTTGTTAATATTAACGACCACCTGTAAATGCGGTCATTGCGATGTACCCCGCTTTGTATGACCGTGATTGGGGAGTTGTCGGTCTGTACTACGAAGTGATTACCCGCTAGAAATCGATGTAAATTCCTTACTGAATAGATGACACTTAGGGCTTCCAACTCTGATATGGAGTATCTGGACTCAGCAGGTGTGATCTTGCGGCTCACGTAGCAAATTGGATGGAAGATGCCATCGTAGAACTGGCCTAGTACTGCAGCGATGGAAATCCTGCTGGCATCTGTCCTAAGATAATAAACGAGCCTAGGATTAGGCAAACGCAGGATTGGTACATTACTAAATAGGAGTTTCAATTTTGACAATGCAGAAATTAATAATGCATCTTTGACATCTAATTTTACTGATGCTTTCAAAACATTTGAAAATACACTTGTGATTTCAGCTAAGTTCGGTATGAACTTACTATAATAATTTACTAAACCCAAAAGGCTCCTGACCTGCTTTTTTGTTGTAGGCATGGTCAGGTTCATAATTTTAGTAACAATTCTATTGTCAGTTTTTAGTTGTCCTTGTGAAATGACATGACCCAAAAAATCAATTTCTTGTAGGCCCAGTTCAACTTTGCTTGGTTTGACAGTGAGACCGAAGAGTCGCAGCCTATCGAAGACATGTCTGAGTTTCAGTAAGTGTGTTGTCCAGCCATCTGTATGGACACAAATATCATCTATATATGTCACCGTATTCGTCACTCCATGTAGTAAATCTCTAGTTAGGCGTACGAACGTGGCAGGAGCGTTACGAAGTCCGAAAGGAAGAAACTGCCACTCGTAAAGACCTAAAGGTGTTGAGAATTCAGTAAGATGGATGGATTGAGTCTGCATAGGGACCTGCCAATATCCCTTAGTAAGGTCTAATTTAGAGAAGATTTTGGAGGTGGACATATCAAGGATAAGATCTTCGCAGGAAGGAATTGGCTCTGCGTCGATCTTAGTGACACTGTTGAGTTTCCTATAGTCCACACAGAGACGAATTGTGGAGTCTTTTTTCTTGACCAAGACGATTGGAAAGGAGTACTCCGATGTAGATTTCTGAATGATTCCACTAGCTTCTAAATTAAGAATTTCCTTATTTAGACTTTCTCTGTAGCTAAGTGGGATAGAGTACGGCCTGCATTTGATAGGTTTAGAGTCCGAAAGAAGGATGGAGTGCTCGATTCTGTCCGTCCTACCTGGAATGTCGGAAAATATGTCCTTATACTCCGTTACTAATTCTAATGTCTGTCGTCGTTGCTCTTCTGTTAGTCCCTGTTCTAACCGTATACAATCTAATGTCGCAGTCTTGTCTACAATTGGAACAGGTAGTTCCATTCCGTCGTCGTCGTCCTGATTCAGTACGGTTGTGGTGCTAAGTGCGTTTTCTGTATGCTCACTAGGTGTATGCATATTGTCGGCTTTGCCAGTCTCGCTAACTAGTGTAGTTGCGTTATGTATGTCCGTCGTCTCATCAATAGGTGTGGGTGCATTGTGTTCGTCTGTCTCTAGTTCTGTCTCTTGTCGTGAAAAGTAGGGTTTCAACATGTTGATATGAAATATCTTTAAGTGTCCGTTTATCGATATTTCATAATCGACATCTGAAATTTTTCGTACCACTTTGAATGGCCCTTGCCATGAGGTCAATAATAAATTCCGTTTGTCAGGGAGTAAAAGTAGTATGTCTTGATCTGGTTCAAGATTAAAGTCCCTCGCACCTTTATTAGCGTATTGGCGGTAGATTTGACCCTTCCTCTCCCAAGCTGCCTTAGCTATGATACACGATTTCATAATTTTATCTCGTGTTTCTGTTACCATCTCATAAGGTGTTTTAGGGTTTGGAATTTCAATCGCATTAGTTACTAACTGATGGTAAATTGTTAGGGGTCCACGTGGGTTAGCCCCGTATACTAATTCAAACGGTGAGAAACCCGTGCTTGAATGGGAAATCTCCCGATAGGCGAACAGCACTGTTGGCAACAGTGTATCCCAATCAGCTGGGTTTTCTGCTGTCACCTTAGCCAGCATATGCTTTAGGTCTCCGTTAATTTTCTCTACTATTCCATTTCTGGCTGGATGATAAGCTATTGTAAAATGCTGTTTAATTCCTAACATTTTCGTAAGGGCTTGCGTTGCAGCCGATATGAATTGGGTTCCGCGATCGGATAAGATGGTACGTGGAAATCCGAATCGTGAGAACAAATGTAGAAATACATTGGCAATATCTTTGGAGGTGATGTATTTCAAAGCTACTGCCTCAACCCACCTTGAACATAGGTCTACTAGCGTTAAGATGAAGCGATTTCCTTTGCTGGACACCTGGTTCAGGGGTCCAACAATATCTACCGCCACACTCTCAAATGGCCTAGAGGCCAGTGTTGAAGGTTGTACTTCAGCTGTAGGATGTTTACCCTTACCTGCTAGTTGTTGACAGACAATACATGAACGACAAAATACTTTTATGTCATTACAAAAACCTGGCCAATAAAAATGAGCCTGAATTCTGGCCCTGGTTTTGTCGTATGCAAGGTGACCAGCAAACGGTGACTCGTGTGCAATCTTTAGCACAGTTTGGCGGTGTTGTAGAGGTAACACCGTTTGCTGAATCTCATGGTTGCCAGTTGTATAATAGCGAGTAAGAATACCATTATTAAGTCTAAAGAACCATGATGCGTTTTTTGTTACTTTGGCTTTTTCTTTTAATAGTTTTAGATATGGAGACACACTTGGATCAGCTTTTTGCTGGTCTATGAACTTTTGTCTGGTGGTATCATCCGTGCTAGTTGGTGATAGCAACAGTAGTCTTTCCTCCTGTAGTGTGTCTTGGTGCTTAATAGTATCTGCTCTGGTTGTTGCATTAGCTGCATTTAATTTTTCCCATGCAGCTATTTCTTCGTTAGTGCAATGCTTCATTTGGGGTAAGCATCCCAAAATTAAATCAGTACAAGGGTTATCTAAAATAGCACATGTAAAGGTACCAGAAAGAAAAGGAGTGTTAATACGGGCTCTTGCCAGTGGGTAAATTTCGATATTACCCGAAAAGGTTCGGCATTTGACTGAGTCACTGTATAATCCCTTGGATTCACCAGTTCCTTTCTAAGACCGATAAGAGTGCTCCCACTGTCAAACAAACATTGGCATGGTATTTCGTTGACCAATGCATTGTGGAACACCAAATTGCCTCTGGAGGCTAATGCTGCATTTACACTCTCAGTGGAGAATGGTACTGTATGTCCACATTCTAATTTTCCGTCTGCATGAAATTGGTGACATCGTTCACAACTGTCAAAGCTTAAAATATCGTTTACAGAACAGACATTTTCAGATTTATTAACAGGTAATTCATTTTCAACCTCACATTCAGTCTCACTCCCACTATCAGAAGATGTATCAATCAAAATTGCACTGTTGGCCTTCATTCGTTGGCGGCCTAGGCACTTATTGGAATAATGCCCGTAGCTAGAACAGAAGAAACATTTGACTGCACGCCTGTATGCACTTCTCTTGTTTTGTTGTTTCTTAATGACCATCTCAAGATGTGCCGGATAGTTTGGTGATTTATCACACATAGCGTAAGTATCATGAAAAAGTTGGCAATACACACATTTAGGCAATTTTTGATCTTTCTTGTCGACTCTCTGAAATGGTTTTTTATTGCTACGATAGCTTTTAGGTTGGTCCTTAACAAAAGAGACTATTTCAGAGTCGATGTTTGATGTTTTAAAAATTTCCCTATTCGAGGAAAAATATGCGGAGCCTTTCTTCTCGAATTGCTCTATTGTTTCGACGTCTGACTGCTGAAGAAATTTAGCGAAAGGAGATGGAATTGTGGATATGACTTTATCCATGGCTATTAAATTTTTAAGTTTTTCAAAGTCCTTTCCTATTTTTGCTGCGTTAAGCCATCTATTCAGCACGCTTTGGACATTCGAGACATAATCGATGAAGGTCTCACTTGGTTTTGGTTTTAAGTTAGAAAACTGCACTTGATACCCAGGGGCATCAAGTAAAAAATGTTGCATTATTCTATCATGAATGTACTGATAGTTAGATCTAAGATCAGTTGGTATTGATTCAATAACTTTAAGGGGCTCCCCACTGAGGTTTTTCATGTAGATCATGGCCCACATATCGATTGGTACTTGATGGTATTTAAGCTGATATTCGACATTTTCTGTCCAAGCTGATATAGAATCTTCTTTACAGAATGGCTTAATAATATGTTTGTATTTATTAAGTTTATTCTCTTCTTGCTGACTCTTTAGTTTTGTAGCGTAGATCTCTAAGTGTGAATCTACTTCCATACCTTTCATCTTTAACTGTGTCTCTGATTCAATCTGTATTTGTTTTTCTTTCACTCTTGCCATTTCATCTATCTCTTTTTGCTTTAACTCTCTCTCCTGATCTAATTGTTTTTGCTTTAATTCTAATTCTTTTTGTTTAATCTCCCTATCTTGTTCTAACTGTTTCTGTTTAGTTTCTTCAGCTAATTGTGCCTCTTTGTGTTTTATTTCTAACTCCTTTTGTTTTGTTATTTCAGCTATTTCTATAATCTCCTTCTGGTGTTGTCTTTCTCGTGCACGTTCGTCTCTCTCAGCATCTTTTACTTCCCTAAATTTTTGATCAGCATATTGCTCTAATTCCTTTCCTGTGTGTCCTAATTCCTTGCCTGCTTGTATGAAATCAGCTAAAGTTGACATGTTGTTGGATAATTAGCTAGAGTTGATAGGTACTCAAATATTTACTCAGGTATATTAGCTATGTTGAGTTTTTAAATGCCTGTGTACAAAAAATATTATCAGATTACACCCTGAAAAAGAGATGCATTATTAATTATATTGCATTCAAAATAATTTGGGTATACTCATCTCAGCAATCCAGAACAATCAGGTACATTCGTTTGGCACCTCAGGTACAATCGTTTGGCACCTCAACATACACCTTGTGTTACTCTTATACACCGCTCTTGTTATACCTGGTTTACAAGAGCATCATTAATTAACTATTTGTAAACGACATATGACTTTAGACATTTGTTTGACATTTACAATCACATGCCCCCGGACAACACAATGTGGTATAGTTAATAGTAGATGTCAATGTCCTGTCTTCGTTCTAATGTCTTCTGCCTTCCCTAACTATTGCTGTTTAATTTGTGAAAGTGCTGTGCAGACGGACTCTTATTTGCATAAAGAAAGTAGTGCCATCGTGACGGTAGAAACTAAAAAAAAAAAATCTACAAATAATTAAATAAATGCTTTGAAATAAATATAAAGGTAATAATAATGTTCAAATAAATAAATATATTCATTAAATAGCTTGTATAACCAAATAATATTCAGTATAAGCCAAAGATTCAGGCGAGCAGCCACTTGGCGATTTGTAAACAATCTGTCGCTGATTGCAAATGGCGTAGGGCAGCTGTTTGTCAACCGCGATACGTCACAGGCGCAGCGCTATTCTTAGATTGGAAAAATCGATATTGTCGCCGGCTCATTTTTTGTGTATTGCTCCGCCGTGAATCATGTTTGATAAATATACATAAATAAACCAATAATTGTAGAAATAAATGATACAAAACTATAATAATAATACTTACAGATTAGAAGAAAACATGTTCATAACGCACAAAACATTTCAATAAGCATAAATAAACGTTAATCGGTCACGATGGGCACAGCTCGCAACTTTTTCTAGTCTGCACATGCTCTTTCACACTAACACAAATTAAACCCTGTGATAACCTGACAGTAATACTATTCTAGAGCCGTGGGTGAGTGTTTTTGCTTGAACAATTGTCCAAGCCACACTTCTGACACCACTTTTATCCTAGCCTGTCATCAAGCGATGCTACAGGCATTATGGGATACACTTCTCTCGCACCACACAAAAAGATTTGTCAGTCGTACGAGAGGAATTGATTACACATTTTATTGCCACTGGCTCTTTACATTACATAAATGCACAAAACTGTCTCTAATGCATCACACATGAATACACAGAATTTCCTATCACTAGTCGTCCCTAGCCCTACTGCTAAATCTATCTACTCATCTAAAGAAATACGCATCGACGCTAAGCGATGTGTTCCCTACGAAGTCTGTCCCCAGTCTGACGATCCTCCGCGTGCTCATTACACAGTACGCGGAAGGACCTCGGGCGCACTTCGGCTTTTGCGTGCTACATCATTCAACACGCTTAGAGTAGTAGCCTACTCTTGAGTTCCATTCTAGTTCTTCGTGTCTATCACGTTGGCGTGATTATACCGTGACCAGAGTGCTCACTCTCTGGTTGACACTTCCGTGTCTCATGAGAGAACTGTTTACAGTTCCCCTCCCTATCTACTTCCTACACCTACCCTGCCCTCATGTTGGGGCACTGGGTTACCTCTACTCTACTTGAGGTAGACCACTCGTTCAGGGTGGTCTTCCCTCCTATCTATTTTAGTCTTTGACAACGCCGGATTTTAAGAACACGCGTTTTATCCATTCGACCATGTTGACCTACATTCGTCATCTTCTCCGAGCAGTCCCAGATCTGGTTTAGTCGGATTGTCAGCAATGATGTTGCTTTATACAAGCAGTTGCTACTATTAGTATTAGCGAGTGCACTGGACCGATATGTTTGCGTGAGGGTTAGCAATGTCTCCCGCGAACCTACTCCGACTTTTCGGGTACTTGTAAATGACATCCTCAAGTCAAGGACGAAATGTCAATATTTAAGTCCATCTGACCGGTGTGTGGAATTAACCCACAACGCCGCGGTAACCAGAATAAGTTATTAAAGGGGGCTGCGTGGTCTCGAGGTATGGTATCCACCTCGAGTGCTGGAGGTCCCGGGTTCAAGCCCCGGTGAGGACCGTTATTTTTTCACGTGGACTTCTAGTAATAAAATTTCCCCTGGTCTCTGGGTAGTGAGATCGGACGCCCGTGCGTATTGTTGCCCACGTAAAAAATCCCTTGGCAGTTGGAAATCGAAAAAGAGTAGCCAAAGGCGCTGCCCGGGCAAAATTTCGAGTTAAAAATCTACCCAAAGTATTTCAGGATCCTCGCCGTGATACGGAGTTCGTGCACTGAGCTGAGTTTCTCCAAACTCAGGTTTCAGTTAGGAGAAGAAAGGAGCACTTATGGGTTACACCCGTGTGCCGTGATGTTGATCCATCGACTAAACTAAACTAAACTAGTTATTAAACCACTCGACCACACAGACCTATTAAAAAATTAAAAATATTGTTGCGTATCCCTTACGGGACGTTGCAGTCAACACCATCATTTTTTCAGCTGCTGTTATGTACTAGGCAAGTGTTACGTTCAGTAGTTTGCCATTGCTTTCTGAACGACCGGCTCCCATACCAGCACGTTATAACACAACGCGACACGGTCTGCAGTGTTGACATCTCCCTTTGATGAAAAAGCACCAAAATAGACCCAAAACAGCACTAAAAAGCACCAAAAATTTGTAGGAAGCACCAAGAACAAAAAGCACCAATTGTTCTTATTACAAATGTACCAAGGTAGCACAGTATAATTTATTATTATCACTTCATATTACAATGAAGTTTATTCCAGATCCGTCAAATCCCAATCTAATCCCAATCCCAATATAAAATGTTATACTTTCGAGCCAAAAAAAAGCACCAAAATGCAATACTATTTTTTGGGAAATCACTAAAACAAGCACTGGTGGTATTCATTCAAAATGTTATAAAGTAGTACATTATAATTTATTATTATCACTGAATATTAGAATGAAGTATATTCTTCTTCTTCCTCTTTGAGTTCATCCGGAGTGTTTTTTTCAGATGTGATTGCGGTGTGTGTTAGGCACCCTTGGGTCGAAAACCCTTAGATCAACACATCCGGCTTTTGCGTGCATTTTTGACCAGGTTGGCATTCCTGGGAGACTCTCACTTTTGTGGTACCGTCCACCTCCCAGCTGGTCAAGTTGAAACAGTCAAAGACTTCGCGGTCGTCCCTCAAAAGAAGGCAGGGACAGTCCATAGCATTTTCCGCCATCCTGGGTGGCTTCCATAATTGCAGAGCCGACACATAACGCTCTGGTGCTGGGCTCACCGAGGGAATCGTCACGTCCTGCTCATGGCTGCTTTAATTCCTCACTTCAATATATTGGGCATTTCGTTCGCCCCTGGCCGTTCCCGAACAAACCAGACAGGTCTGCAGACGGTATCTACTCAGCGAGTTTTCGGACACGTGCTTGTCCTTGTGCCCGTCAGAGCTGTTCCAGGCACGGCGGAAATTCGGAAAACAACCTAGTAAGAGCTGTTCCGAACAAGAGCGGCATTCGAAAACTAGGTTGTCAGAGCTGTTCCTAGCACGAGAGACATTCGGACGAGACATTTCACTCGGAAGTAAATGCGTATTTTTTTTTTTTTTGCCACCCGTAGGACGGCACTTCCGACTTCAGAGGGCATTTTAAAATGAGGTTAGTCTTCCTAAGGCACGTTAGACTTATTGTTGTGATGTCGCCCACATCTCAGCTGGTCAAGATAGAACGGTCAATGCCATCATGGTCAACCCTCAAGGGAAGGCAGGGGCAGACCATGGGCATTCCCTCACTATCCATGGAGACTTCTATAATTGCAGAGCCGGCATATATTGCTCTGAGACTGGGCTCACCCGAGGAGTTGCCACGTCCTGCTCATGGCTGCTTTAGTTCCTCACTTCCATGTATTGGGAATCTCGCCTGTCACTGGTCGCTCATGCACACACCAGGAACGGTCAGATTGCGGACGACATCCACTCGGTAAGACTTTGCTTTTGACTTCGTACCACGCAATGGATTCGCTAGACGTGCGTTCAATTTTTTGTTATTGAGACGTTTTTCCACTTTTGTCTGCACTCTCTATGAGTGATACAGACAGTTTTCGTAACCATTTCATTCGACTGGGGCACTTTTCTGCCTTTTATTACTCGCTCACGAGGTAGGCTACATGTGCTGCCGGCTCAGCACCTTACCTCCGTGCAGCAGTGAATGAGATACGGCCAGGCCCTCTCATTCGGGAATCCCTCATATCCCCCAGCTGAGAGCCTTCGAACAAGTATCAGAATTGGGCATGTAGCGTGCTCAGTATATCACCTCTATTTTTCGGTAGGTGGGTGTCGGCCCGGCTCTCATATCTGAGGGTTTGTGGCATAGAGGCGTTCAGCCTACACCCTCGACAGAGAGCCTTAGAATATTTCCGGACCAAGAACTTCTGCTTTCGTGCGCCTGATTTAAACTTTTGACTGCTATCCTCAGTCTACCTGCAGAGCAGCAGGTTGTGTCTCTCTTAGTCTGGCCCCTATCCCATAAGCTGTCCGATATGTAGTTTTCATCCATCGGCAAGCATATGGGGTCGATGGGACACGCAAGCTCCCCCACCACAGTAAGGTGGAGACACATAAGGGGAGTGAAGTTTATTCCAGATCTGCCAAATCCCAGTCAAACAACTCCTCTTCAGTTTCTGTAGCTATTTCCTGCTGTGTTTGCTCCTGCGATGATGAGGATGAGGAGGATGATTGAAAGAAACATGTATATGCCTCCTGTGATCCAATTTTTCGCAGAATATCCTTAAGTAGTTTATAATCATGACAGCATTTGCCATATCTTTTCATTCCATATCTAATAGTCAAAACAGCTGTCAAACTCTTGATGCTCAGTCTGTTCCGCAATTTTGATTTTATAACTCCCATTTGACTGAAAATACGCTCCGCGTCCGCATTAGAATGGGGTAAAATGAGCACAGTTAAAGCTAAATCTGTAAGATCTTGGAAAGGATTTTCACCGGCGGCATACCTGTATGAGGCTATTTCTGCCCACAGTCCAAGTATGTCAGAGGTCTGTGTCCACTGCATATGATGAAGTTTTCTCCACTGGAAATCGATGCGGGTGAGAGTAGCTGCATCTTCTACAAACATTTTAGCAAGGTCCAATATACAGGGCTTCATTGGCTGTAGTCATTCACTTCCACTAAGACATGACATGGACGCAACACTCGAACGTTATCGGGTGTATGTAAACACAGCTGTGCCAATAGCTCTATTAAAAACTGGATGCACCTTTCACGAATTTCTTTCTCATCGGGAAACTTGTAGTCTGCTATTTCTTTCTCAAACTCATAACCTAGATTGGGATTAGGATCTAAATAATTTTAAATAGCATCACTTTCTGTGATTTTTTCCCCCAGGAATAGCAATCTTTGAACTGATAGAATCAATGAGCTGGACAAGATAGCTGAGTAGATTTGTTGGATTCTGTATATATGCTTCGAATTTCTTATTCACACTGTGAACTTCTCCGAGAATATGCTTGAGAAATATGAGATACACATAGTTTTTCATGTCGCTAAACATAGAATGTAGAAGTTCTGCTGTATAACAGCGCTCGTTGAGTCTTGCTACATCAAAATGAGTTCTGAGCTCGATCCACTGCTGCAATATTCTGACAATGTCAAATTGAATGGACATCCATCGTGTCTGGCTTAATTGAACAATCTTCAGCCGATGTTGTCCATCATTTATTGAAGCAAAAATCTCCCTGTACTTTGCTTGACGAAGACTTGAGTGAGAAAACCAGTTATATGTTTCTCTAATCATGAACTCTATGTTCCTGGGCAGACAAGCAGCTGCAGCCTGTGACACTGCCAGCTGAAGGGAATGACATACACACCTAATTAGTACCAGATGAGGAACTTCGGATTTTAATTTTGTATATACTCCATTGTTTACACCTGTCATGACAGACGCATTGTCAGTGCCGAGTGCAACTAGACTTTGCAACTCAAGTCCATTCTTGTTTAAACAATCTTTTAACGCATTGCATATTGCCTGTGCGTTGCAGTCACTCAGTTCAACTAAATCTAAGTAAGTAACGACACACTGCTTTCTTGTCTCTGAATAGTACCTAATAGCTACTCCAAGTAGCTTAGTTTCAAAAATGTCATTGCTCTCATCATTTATAAGCTGTATTTACTTTTGCCAATATCAGCTGTCAAGTCTGTTGTGAAATATGGTGCAAGTACATTTGAAATAACTGCTCTGCACTTAGTTCTCCTAAGCTTAAAGTTCTTGCAACCTTTACTGTCACCAAAGTGTACTTTGAAGAGTTCACTTAAATGGTCAACAACGCGAAGCGAACAATGGCTAGCTATGAACAAAGACATGCATCCTTCTGTTTCTTTGACATCATATTTCAGTTTGTCAAATGCAATTGTTGTTTGCCTTTGTGTACTGAATGGTTGTTCGACTTTCTGATGTTTCGTTGTTTTCTTGTACCTCTCAATATCATTTAACCTGGCTGCAATTGAACATTTGCAATATTTGCAAAAACACTTAGTATTATCCCCTTCTACTTTTAACAACCATTTTTGAAATCTCGTGTCACTGAGCCACTGTTCTCTAAAATGTTGACAATATTTCTTGCTCATGGTGAAACACAAATAAGCTTAAATGAAAGGATAATGTAGACACCACAAAATTATTACAAGCTAATGTATTGACGTTTGGACTTGTCTGCAAGATGGCGTTCGCTTTCTGCTAAATCGTATTAAAGGGAGTTAAATTAGTTGAATATTGCGCGGTAACATACTAAGACTGTTTTACTCCCTCGCTTCAGTTCAAATTTGGCTTTTTAGTGTTCCCAAAATGATTTCTAAAGTAATTTTTACCCCCCCCCCCAAAAAAAAAAAAAAAATAAAAAAATTTGTGAAGCATCAAATTCGTGCGGCCGCGCTAAAAGCAATGTGTTCGCACTAAATGACTTCAAAAAGCACTAAATTTAGTGCGAAAAGCACTAAAATGGCAACATTGACGGTCTGCTGCACAAATCGGTCGCAGCTGAGCTTCGAACGCCTGGTACCCGGCTCACGAACCGCGTTCGCAAGCCTTTAGCTATAGATAAATAGAAATATAGATAGATGGATAGAGTAATGGTGGGGTTGGGGAGAGGGGTTAGAATGCATTGATTGAAAAAGCATGAGAAATACATTATCAGGTATGTAAAGGCATCCACAGATGAAGAAATTAGAGGACAAACTAGACGAAATAAAAATTGAAAGAAAGCATAGTGACCACATGTCGATTCGAACCTGCCGCCTCCAAATGACGACAGTACCTCGCTGAAGGAACACGTGTACTTTAAACGTACGACCAGTTAAACATCTTTATATTGTCTAGTGTGTCCTCTAATAGATATTTCGATATTTCTTTCCTCTATTTCTGTGAGCGCCAACCAATACATGTGAATTTATTTCAATGGCCTCTAGGGTTCCTCAACAATTGATTGACAATGGCTTTAACACACGGGGAGAGGGACACAGGCGATAAAAACATGGATCGGAAATATTTATTGTTTTCATTCAGGCCACGTGAAAAATATGTTTCCTTTCTTTAAATAATAATTTTACACACACAAAAGCAATAAATCGACATAATGCTATTATAAAAATTGATTATTATCAACTATTTTACATTGCAAAATAAAAAATAACCAGAAATATAGTATATGATTTACAAAAGTTTAAATCATATCTAATCCACAAATTAGAACTTCCTCCTGGCACAGACCAGCAAGTGTGTACTTCTCTGTTCCTAGAACACAACATCCGTGTGCGGAAAGGAAAATGCCGAAATCACCATTAAGAACTTCAAAAAAGAAAAAGTACAATGCTCGTTTTCCACCGGTAAGTAATTATCTTAACTAACCTCTAAATGTAATATAACGCGAATCCGAAATCTGACTGGCGTAAATTAATTGACTCACTGAGCAATGCATTCCGCCGTGAGATCAGCCTGATTTGAGGAACTTAAAATAAAATAAGGGAGGCTCTATTCGCAATTCCATTGCGAATATAATTGTTTTATATTCGCAATTCCATTGCGAATAGAGAAAAATTATATTCGCAATCGAATTGCGGGAAGTAACAAACATGTCACAGCGTCTGCTCACTAGTCAATTTTAGTTTGGGCCATTAAGAAGTCTAAGAAGGTGGTTAATTTAAATAGAAATGTTCACTGTTGCGAGTTTAATTCTGCCGAATTCTCCGTATTTTTTAATGAATCACTCTTCTTCTTACTTCTGTCCGTTCTTTTGGCATCCCGTTTTATTTTTACATTACGTTAGTCCTGTTTAAATATCAAGAATAATTTTTCAGAACAGGTATCCCCAATACAAATAACGATCCCTATGAATAATTGTGTCCCCAGGCGAGTTCAAGAATTGTTAACTTTCGTTTCTGTACACTTACTATTACCAGGCATCCATGTTTGTTTACGTTACCGTCCTACTATGTATGTCCTGATAATATCGCAGCAGTGGTGATTCTCTTAATTTGACACTTTCTATGGCCTCCATTGCATCCTCTCTGAGTGACTCTGTTCTGGTCCAAGCTGACAGTAATATGCTTCGCCTCAGAGAGACATGACTAGGCAATTCAAACACCAGATTTCGATTGACTGGCCTCATTAATTAATAAATAAACAAGTACAAGGGTAAGGAAATGCTACGCATATAAAGTGCAGGACAACCCGGTATATCTGAAGCAGGTGGACAAGAGAGAGGAGAGAGATAGATAACGAAGATAGTCTGAGAGACAGAGATATGAAAAAGATGTATTGAAAGACTGGTATTGAAAGAGTGGTAAAGACAAGAAAGGGAGAGGTAGGAGATCGAGACTTAGAGCGAGAGAGAGAGAAGAACTCGTGTTCGGGTGGCTAAGTTCCTTTCCCAAGACAATAAAAGTAGAGGACAGATAAGAACAAAAAGACAAGTGCGCAGGTTCTTGTGAAGCAAGATAAACAACACCTAATACACAAAACCCGTAGAAAACATATGCCTAAAGCGAAATCATCAGACTAGCATTGGTGTCACCGAATTCCTGAAAATGAATAAAAAAAATGTTGTCTCCCCAGCGGGGAATCGAACCTCGAGCTTCCGTGCACCAGGCGGAGATACTAACCACTAAGCTACCGAGAACACGTTGATATCAACAATATATTATAATATGGACACACGCGTAGGAATAATCACGTGACCTACTTCGATTGCGAATATAATTTTTTTATATTCGCAATTCCATTGCAAATATAATTTTTTTATATTCGCAATTCCATTGCGAATAGTCACTTCGTAAAATAATTTTAAAGAGACAGACGGATTTGACCACTAGAGGAGTCGCATAAAACCGCACAGTGTATTTAAGTATTATCACAATGTCAGCAGTAATGACTTATATAAATAACTAGCTGACACGGCCCGGCTTCGCCCAGACTCTGGTGGGGAGCATCTCATTTAATTCATATAAGTAGTCATATAAGCTCCCGACTGTCTGTCTGTCTGTCTGTCTATCTATCTGTCTGTCTGTCTGTCTGTCTGACCCGGCCCAGCCCATGGTGGAGAGCATCTCATTTAAATCATATAAGTAGTCATATAAGATCCCGTTCCCGACTATCTGTATGTCTGTCTGTCTTGGGTAAATGGAGGAGGGAGGAGGAAGAGGGAGGTGGAGGAGGGAAGAGGAGGGAGGAGGAGACAGGAGGAATAGGAGGGAGGAGGAGGGATTAGGAGGAGGAGGGAGGAGGAAGAGGGAGAAGGAGGGAGGAGGAGATCGCAGGAGGAGGAGGATGAGAGGGAGGAGGAGGAGGGAGAGGGAGGAGGAGGAGAGAGTAGGCGGAGGGAGCAGGAAGAGGGAGGAAGAGGGAGGAGAAGGAGGAGGGAGGAGTAGAGAGTGGGAGGAGGGAGGAGGCGGAGGGAGGAAGAGGGAGGAGGAAGAGGGAAGAGGATGAGAGGGAGGAGGAGGAATGTGAAGGGAGGTAGAGGGAGGAGGAGGAATGTGAAGGGAGGAGGAGGGAGGAGGTAGAGAGAGGAGGAGGAGGAGAATGGAGGAGGAGGGATAAGGAGGAGGAGGGGGAGGAGGGAGGAAGACGGATGAGGGGGAGGAGGGAGGGGGAGGAGGAGAAGGGAGGAGAAGGGAGGAGGAGGAGGGAGCAGGAGGAAGGAGGAGGAAGAGGGAGGAGGAAGAGAGAGGAGGAAGAGAGAGGAGGGAGGAGGAGGGAGGAAGAGATAGGCGGAGGAGGGAGGAGGAGGAGTAGGGATGAATAGGAGGGAGGAGAAGGGAGGAGGAGGGATTAAGAGAAAGAGGGGGGAAAGGGGAGAAGGAGGAGGGAGGAGGAAGAGGGATGAGGAGGGAGGATGGTGAAGGAGGAGGGGGAGGAGGGGGAGGAGGGAGGGGGAGGAGGAGGGAGAAGGAGGAGGAGGGAGGAGGAGAACGTAGGTGGGGGAGGATGAGAAGGGAGGAGGGAGAGGGAGGAGGAGAGAGGAGGAGGGAGGAGGTGGAGGGAGAAGGAGGAGGGAGGAAGAGGTAGAAGGAGGAGGTAGAAGGAGGGAGGAGGAGACAGGAGGAATAGGAGGGAGGAGGAGGGATTAGGAAGAGGAGGGAGGGGGAGGAGGAGGAAGAGGGAGGAGGAGGAGGAGAGAGTAGGCGGAGGGAGGAGGCGGAGGGAGCAGGAAGAGGGAGGAGGAAGAGGGAGAAGGAGGGAGGAGAGGGAGGAGGAAGGAGGAGTAGAGAGTGGGAGGAAGAGGGAGAAGGGAGGGAGGAGGTAGTAGGATGATTGATTGCCATCCCACCAGGTTAATATGTTATCGCGGGCCTCAGAGAGAAGTGTCTATGTAGAAGACCATTTCCTGGACGTACGTATTTTGGGAGGGGGAGGAGGGAGGAGGAGGAAGAAGAAAAAAAAACTACGACAGTTGGCATCTCTGGAATGAAAGGAAGGCGTGTAGAAAATTTCATCTCAATCGGATGGGCCGTTCGCGAGCGTATAAAGGACATACGGAGATACGCACATCCTTTTTTATATATAAGATTAGTTTGTAAAATAAGTTGTACTATTAATAGAAATAGCGCAACACAACTAATACTATCATTAATTAATATAATAATTATTAATTAATATTATACTGTTAGTAGCAGGAACGATCGTGATTTTTAAAATTGAGTATTTACTAATACGGCCACCACAGATAGATTGGCCTTGAAAAACCAAATCTAATGGTACCTTAATGATGCCTGTATGTCAATTCTAAGTGGAGATATTCACATTTTTGTGAAGATGTATTGGGATAAAATATTGGTATGAACTATGAATTCCCTAATTTCAGACAAGTGTGTCCATTTTATCTCCACTTCCGATCCATGCGAGATTATCTCAAACGAGTCACAAAGAGATATGAAAACTGACTTCAGTAATATGTTCCATTATGTTAAATGATAAAAAAATAGTACAAATATACAAATAAATTATTAATTATTAAACTTGTATTCTCCTTAACTTTAACTTTAGTAGTTCAAATTGCACCTTTGAGTGTTAAAAGTTCTCACAGCTGGCTCCCGCCATCTTGGAGTTCCATTCAAACATCTTGCAGCATTTTTTTTTACGACATGTAAAGTGAATTAAGCAATGAAACTCTCAAAATATATGTACAAATGGGTGCTGATTTCGAATATCCATCTAAAATATCTTAATATTAAATAAACAAGCTCTAGAAAATAAAATTACTTACTTTTTGCCAAGTAATTCAATTTATTTAAAAGGTCACATCAATTTCAACCAATCGCTGTGCACGGAATATTAGACTAACCTTTTCCGCAAAACCTAAGATGGCATCTGTTATTATCATATGATATTATTTATTTGAATGAATGAATGTTGTCGAAAGCATGAATGGTCTTTACATCAGTCATTCTGGAGACTCAATGGATCAGGCCGGGGTGGCGCGGTATATGACTTCTGTTTTCAGTTCGGGTCGCAGCAGGATCGAATTCCCTACTATTAGTCAGGGGGGGGGGGGGTGTCGTAAGCGTCACAGTGGCTAGCACATTTCCCTGCCTGCCTTTGGTCTCGTAAAAGTCTTACTTCTCATAGAGCATTCAGAATGTCAGCCTGGTCCATGGCGCGTCTGCCCTCCACAGTAGCCTTACCTGTGAGCTTGTCAGCCCGCTCATTTTCTTGTACTCCTGCATGCCCTGGCACGAAGATGAAACTAATCTTTGCCATCCGAGACCGTCCAGAGACAGCAACCACCCTCTTCGGATCCACCCCATCTCTATCCTCTTGAGCATGCTCATTGAGTCGCTAAGGAAACATGCCCTAGCGAATGTCTGTATCTCGAGCCATGTTATTGCTTTACTTACTGCCATGGCTTCCATAATCAGGCTACTTGTGGTCTCAACACTTCTCCCTCCGGCCTGAGCCGTAAAGGCCCATGAGCTTCTTACATGTCAGACGATGACCCATCTGTGTAAATGACAGCATCACCATCTAACAAATTCTTGAAAATCAACGCTTGTACTCCCACCTCCACAGCAGCCAAATTTTCTTGTCTGCATTTTTTGTCTAGTTGTATGCAAACAGAAAAAGACGTACAGAAATCTGTTGGCACTTGTAGCCACTCCTCGCCAGGTTCTAAGTCCTCAAGTGATCACACCTGTTGAAGAATGTCTTCAGCTTGCCCCATCCACGACCTTCCTCTTTTTAACTTGCTGCCCTTCACCTTCATAATTTTTCTTTGCAGTGGATGTTGTTTGTTTGTGTTAACTCTGAGGTAGGCACGTGCTCTGCAAATTTGTATTCTGTCTTCAATGGTTGGAAAATCAAGAAGGTAGTGCATCGCCCTGCATGCTGTATCTCTTTACATCCAAGAATAATGTGCATAGCTTCGTTCTGTATCCTTTCCATCCTTTCTATCTGCTTACGGCTGAGAGTCAGGATCGCCATTGCACACTCAAAAACAGCCATGACCAGCCTCTCATATAGAAGACATAGATGGCACTGCTCACAGTTTTCTGCCGCCATCACCCGCATCACAGCCAAACCCTCGCTTGGTCTTTGTGCTCATTATAAGCAAGGCTTTGATCAGGTAATTCATAGCCTGCGTTCTTTCCAGTCTCTGAACACAGATTTACAGTCGGTGTTGAGTGTTGACAATATGATTATTCAAAGAGAACCATGTCACTGTTGCCTTTGTTGGGTTGACCATTGCCCCAGCTTCAACACACCAAGTACTTATGTGATTAAGTTTGGCTTGTATTCCACAGCAACCTGATCTCTATCCTTACCCTGATGATACACTAAAACATCGTCGGTATATGACAATGTCCTCCCCGGTCTAGTAATCTGCTCGCTGGTGATTCTCACAGTGTATGCGTTGAACAGCTCCGGAGATAATGGTGATCCCTGTGGTAGGCCGGGATATATTGTTGTTGGTTCCGAAGTCCAACTGCCACATCTAACAACTACTTTTCCCTGGAAGAGGGCTGCAGCGATCCAACTAAGGAGGAAAGGACTTATCTTGAGTTCAAGCGGCTGAAGCATTAAGAAATCCAATGGTACTCTGTTGACCGTGTCCTTATGATCAATCGCTACAGTAAAGGTTTCATTGCCTGAGTGGAAACCTTCATAGACGTCATGGGCAAAAACTGCTGCATTGGTCCAGGTTTCTCTTTTTGGACGGTACCCTCCCAGGGTAGGTGGGAGAACACCTTGCCTCTCCAGCTGGCTTGATATTTTCCTGGCAGTTAACCTCTCCAGCAGCTTGCCTGTTGTATTCTGCATGGTTATTACTCGATATCCCTGAATTTTTGTGTGGTCTTTGCCAGGCTTCGGCAAGGGAATCAGATAGCTGTGTAACCACTCCTCCTTGATGCTAGCACTCCCTATACTGTTGTACATGTCTGCTAGTTTCTCTAGCTCGTTGTCAGCACACCTATTGATGTTGTTGTATCTTATGCCATCTGGCCCTGTAGCGCCGTTGTTTGATTGTTGAAGCACAGCCTTGATTTCTGTCACTGTCTCTTCATCCGAAATGTTCTGGGCCATGCCATCTGTTTGAGGTGACTAGCATGCTGCCTTCTGGCCAGCCCAGTGGTCGTGTGTTAGGAGTCTCTTTGAGGCATTGACCAGAGCTCCTCTTTTGACCCAGCCTTTACTAGTAGCAGGAAAGATGGCAAGTATTTTTTTCTTTGTGCTCGCTGGCTTTGAACTCAAACGTAGTCCATACATACTACTTCTAGTAGTGCTGGACTGAATTTTGCGCGTGGATTAGCTTTCCCTATTAACAGTGTCCCTTGCCATTTGTCTGAGGTGACCTCCTTGGCAAGATTTCGGCCTCTTATGTCTGTCTGGTTGCTCTGCTCTAGATAGCGTTCGAAGAGGGCTTTGCCCTTGTTCTCGTCAGTCCTCTGCCAGATGAGGTCAGCACCTTGGAAGTCAGAAATTCTATTATTCTTGACTACCCCACTCATACTTTTATGTAGTCGCCAGAACAATTTCAGTGACTTGTCTGTGCTTACTCTTTGACATGCCTCTGCCCATTTTTCACTTTTAACCACCTTAACCTATTTTTTAAAATAGCTTACTTTTGTGTGTATCTCTCTTTCTAAGTGCATGTAGGGACTAGGATAGGCAACTCTGTTCTTCTTGGCGATTTGCAATTTCCTTACAGCACTGTGCTTATCCACCCACGCCTTCTCCACCTCAAAAATTCTACCAAGCTCCCAGCTTTTATTCTGCCCTGAAGCTTTCTGCACTTGTTGCACCTTATTTTACTCACAACTTGCCCTGTACTGTCATACTGGAAAGTCTTGACCGTTGACTTGTGCTGCCTGGTTCTGCCTTTCTCCACCAATATTCTGCAAGGATGATGGTCGGTGGTGGTCGCTGCCGTGGTACCCTAGGACACCCCATCTACACACTGTAGTGAATGAAGGAGAAACCAGCGCTAGATCAATAGCACCGTCCTCATCACCTGGACGGCTTGCTGTGTTATTTTCTATGTCTATATTAAATGATAAACTGATACACAAACGTTTATATCTCCCCTTAGAATTGACCTACAGACTTGAATAAGGTACCGTTGGATTTGTTTTTTCAAGAGGTTTCCAACTATGCAGGTTATATAATTAAAAAGCAATTTAGAAAAAGTTACTAAAGTGGCTATTTGAAATAGTGTCTTGCTTTTGAAATGTTGCTTGTTAAGCAGAATGTTTGGACCTTGTTAATTTGTGGTGCTAGTCAGGTGGTTCTAATTGGGAGTCACTGTTGAGTTTATCTATGTTTGCATGATTGTTTTTAGGTATCCTACCTTTTCTGGTGTCTGTGTCTAGGGTTGGCTCTTTTTTTTTTTTTAGTTATTGTTTATTGGTATGGTAAGGCTTTCCAGTGCATTGGGTACACCTTTCATTTCCTGGACTTACTGTTTTACTTTTCTTTTTAGTTTCTTATGCTGCTTCCTAATTGAGTATTTGTGTTTGCTGTCGTTCGGTTTCTAGTAATTTCATGGCAATTTTTGTTTCTGCTTTTGAGCTCTGCCAGCTGCTCATTTCAATGTTTTGTTATACTGCCTTCATCTCCTCTAGGATGTATTTTATGGTCTGGTTCAGGTTTAGCCAATCTCTGTGGATGATGTTGAGAAGCTGTTATTTTACACCAGCACAGCAGGAGATGCAGTGCCATAACCAGTATTGTTCTAGCCTGCCAAGATAGAGGTCCGGGTTCAATCTCCAGCTGAGCCAGGATGATTTTTTCCAACCAGTTTGGCTCTGGGTCAATCAAGGCTCATAAAAATGGACACCAGACAGTTTTCTGAATTTTATAGGAATTGCCTGGGAACAAAGATGAAAAGAGATGGAATTGGCTACTTCACCTTATGTGCCAGACCTAGCGTATGTGAAGGTCGGGGCACTTCATACCCCAACAGTAGTTTCTGCTATGGAAATACCTGTACATTTTACATTATTATTGTGATTATTATTCTTGTTATTATTATTAAAGTAGCATATTTTTTTTTGTCTCGCTCGCTTTGAACTAAAGCGCAGTCCATACACACTATTTATAGTAGTGATGGACTGAATTTTGCGTGTGAGTTATCTTTCCCTATTAACAGTGTCCCTTGCCATCAGGCGAACCCACTCTGACTTCAGAGGTACTTGTAATTTATGTCCCCAAGTCAAGGACAACAGGTCAGCATTTTAGTCCAGCTGTCCGGTGTAGGCTTTGAACCGCTTACCTCGGCATCAGCACACCGGATGTTTAAGAACATGCATTCTTACCGATTCGGCCATGCGTCTTGTTAATGTAGTATATGACAATTGTACATGAATAATCTTTAACCTATAGTATTTCTGGCCTTTTAAAGATATTTTTAATTTTTTTAAAATTTTCATATACAGGAAGGTGATTATAAACATTTGGCAAATTAGCACGATTTCCATATCATATGAAGAAACACTGCATTTTAAATAAAGGAATCAAGTGAGTTCTAATGATATCATTGAAATTATAGCACATGTATTGACAACTTAAAAATTATTTGGATGTTTTTCAGGCCAGAATCAAGAAAATTATGCAGACTGATGAAGAGGTGGGGAAAGTTGCTGCTGCTGTTCCAGTTATCATTTGTATCCTTCAAAGTTTATGAAATATTTTGTTTCATTGTTATCAAATTGTTTACTTTATGTTAAGTCAAACATTGTGACTATACATTGAATATTTCTTGTGTGATATGTCCTCTGATGCATCAGCCACCCCAAAGTACCCCTGCTGACCATCATATCAAATTGTTTAAGAATGAGAATCACAACTAGTGTTCTTTTCTTCCTGTAATACATGGGCTTAGGAAGTACCTGGTTCAGATTCAGTCATGTTGTGCCAAAGGTACTTAAGACTGTTTAACTGATTAAGTGCCAGAAAAAAACAAAACAGGTTTGAACCAAACTTGGCACACAATCGGATGAACAAGTATCATATGTAAATGTCCGTTCACTGAGCATTGAAATTGCGGAAGATACCACAAAATAAAACAAATAAAACGATGACCGTAGCATAGCGATATATCGTCTCTCTGTCCAAATGGGATGTCAGATTTGGCAATATATTATCCTTCAGCACTGAATCAGTTAAATAAGTAATTAATCGTCTATATATAAATAATGAATTTTTCGTTTGTGTGTATAATTATATAATATGAAACACAAATATTTTTCACAGCCAAGCCAATGTTATTATGACTTAACAAACCCTAGCTCGTTCACTGGAATTATTTATTGAATCCTTGATTACGGAGACTTCAAAAATAACAACAATAAAGAATGCTAAGACACTTTCTACATCTCACATGTAAGTTCAAATCAAGCATACTTTGTGATGTAATTTTTGTGCATATTCCTGTAGGGAGACTTAATTTCTTACCTCTGTGATTGTATTTAATATTTTACTTGTGAGTATATCACTATAATTTGAAGATTTGTGGTGACATCATGATTATGACTTTATTACAAATACACTGGTCCGGTGGGGCTCATCCCTGATAGTGTCGGTATTTGTTTCTGCTAGTATGTCTGAATACACTAATTTATTTAACAGATTCATTGCCAAACAAAAAGCCGGTTTGTAACTAACAAAACTGGAATGTGGAATAGGGGAAGTAGGCGTGTGTCACAGTTAAGATACAAAAGTTGTTATTATGGTAGTAGACTTGTTGTATTACGTATCAAATTAAAGGGGGTTGCATAGATAAAACTACTGTATATAAGCCCATAGTATATACAGGAAGTTACTTAAGACGATTAATCATCCCATGGCACTCAATCAAATAAAATGAATAACACCAGTAGGATAAGCATTGAAAAATATTACAACTGGAAAGATCAGCTGTAAAAGAGGTAAGGGCAGACCCAGAGAAATGATGCTGGATGGCCTAAGGCAGAGGCGTGGAGAAATATCATTAATAGAATTAATCTAAAACACCAAGTACCAGCGTCTGGGGAGATACATGAACGCCTGTGCCATTCGGCTGTGCACATCATGATGATTATGTTGATATGTATCCAGAGTCCATGGTATAAATCTATATCTATAAAATGCAATGTCTGTCTGTATGCATGTGATTTATGCGTTCGCGAACGGTCCATCCGATTGAGATGAAATTTTCTACACGTGTTCTTATCATTCCCATGCAGCAAACTGTCATAGTTTGTTAGTTTACAAACAGCTATTTACGTAATAAAATTTAATTTTGTAATTTACATACTTAACTTAAGAAAAGTTATATCAAGGGACATAACTTTTAGTAGCATTGCTATATCTTAAGTTAAGCCCCCTTGCTATATGTACGCCAAACATAGATAGATAGACAGACAGATAGATAGATTGATCCCCGCCAGGGGCTGGGTGAAGCCGGGCCGGGTCCTCTGGATGGATGGATAGATAGATAGACAGCCAAGCCGGGTCGTATAGATAGATAGACATACAGACAGATAGATACTGTAGATAGATGGATAGACATATAGATAGATAGATAGATAGATAGACAGACAGACAGACAGACAGACAGACAGATAGATAGATAGACAGATAGATAGACAGATAGATAGATAGAGGTAGGCAGACAGACAGATAAATAGATCTTCGCCAGGGGCTGTGCAAAGCCGGGCTGGGTCAGCTAGTATATATATATATATATATATATATATATATATATATATATATATATATATATATATATATATATATATATATATATATATATATACACTATTGTTTATATGAATAACTACATTGCCTTTTCTTTATTTCACTATTCTTTTATTATTTTCATTCCTTTGTCCAAATGTTTGTTTCACAGTTCATTCTGTAAACCGAATTTCTCTTTCACAGAAAACAGACGATAGAAACAAACAAGCAGTTTGATTTTTTGCGTGACTTGGTTGCCAATGTACCAGAGCATCAAGTAGAGGATAATAATGGAGATATTGTCACAAATGTTGGAGAATCTGCTAGCAAGAAAGGACGTGGCAGGTCAGAGCAATTAATTTTATTGTGAGAATTTTGTAAAGGAAAACAGAGAAATATAGACATGAGAATGGAAAGTTTTACATGGGAAGGTGATCTTTGATTAAAACCTGAAGAAACTTCACTTTTATTGTTCGTTTCTTACAATAATCATGACTATTTAAAATGCTTAATGTTATTTTATTGTTTTTGTTTTTCTCTATTCTTGTTTTGCCTTTTACGGCCAAGTTATGAAGAGATATCCAAAACTTTTGTTGTTATTTTGTTAATATTATCATGTTATACTTTTCATGCTTACTATTACTTTCATCTTTTATTTTATCTACTCCTGTTTTGTCTTTTGTTTTTTTGCACTCACTCACTTTGAAGTCAAGCATAGTCCACCTTCTAGTAGTGCTGGACTGAATTTTGCGTGTGGATTAGCTTTCCCTATTAACAGTGTCCCTCGCCATCAGGCGAACCCACTCCGACTTCAGAGGTACTTTTAATTTATGTCCCCAAGTCAAGGACGATAGGTCAACATTTTAGTCCAACTGTCCAGTGTAAGGGTTGAACCCCTTACCTCGGCATCAGCACGCCGGATGTTTAAGAACACACATACTTATCCATTCGGCCATGCTGACCTACGTTTTGCCTTTTATAGCCAGGTTGTGAAGAAGTATTTGAAACTTTTGTTGTTGATTTGTTACAATTATCATTATCTTTTTTCCTGCTTATTATTATTTAATTTGTTTCTCTTTTTCTGTTTTGCATTTTTTAGCCAGGTTACGGGGAGACATCCTGACTTGTTGATCATTTGTTACAATTATCATGATTTCCTTTTCAAATTAATATTCCTTTTTTTTTTGGATTTTCTCTACTCCTGTTTTGCCTCATATAGCCTGTTTGTAAAGAGATATGAAGACCGAGCTTTGGTGTGTGCTTCATACATCATGGTATTCACAATTTCAGTCATTCTGTCAATCTGGCAGCCACGGTGGTGCAGTAGCTAGCAAGCTGGCTTCTGGCCAGCCCAGTGGTCGTGTGTTAGGAGCCTCTTTGAGGCACAGATTTTTTCATTGATCAGAGTTCCCTTTTTTACTCAGCCTTTACTGGTAGCAGGAAAGATAGCAACAACTGTCTGGTGTAGAGGTTGAACCCGTTACCACGGCATCAGCACACTGGATGTTTAAGAACATGCGTTCTTTTCCATTCGACCATGCTGACCTACGGCAGGCAGTGTGATACTGACCAATTGCCCAATTGAGTGCCGGTTGTTCTTAAATGTGAGGCTAGCACCAACTACCTAACACACCTCATGGCACTTTACCATTACATTGACTGACCCCTTGCTTTATTTCTGTTGTGTCTCCTAGTGCTACGTGTTGGATAGTCTGAGATAATCTTGTTATATCATCAAACAATCCTGACTTACATTTGTTAAAGCAGTCTAACGCCAATGTTGTTCCCACTTGCTTCCTGATAGCATCTTTTGAAATGCTATCTGTTCTCCTTAATTCAGAATTTATTCTTATTATCATAATCATGTCTTGTGAACAAATTTTTTAAAAAGTAATCTTTCTTGTTTGTTTCTGTAACTGCAATGTAAAGGGTGTATATGTAATGACTGTGGGATTTTTGAAAATGCCATTCCAAGTTTTGTATTCACCCTCTGTGAACTCATGCAACATAAAAGATAAATACAAAACTTGGAACGGCAATATTTTCAAAAACCCCAGTCATTAAAAATACACCCTATATTATACTGAGGTTTCTGTAACTGCAATGTATTATATTGAGGTTTCTAATGGGGGAGCCATGGTTGAAAGGTTATAGTGTCTACCTCGGGTCAAGAAAGTACTGGGTTCAGCATCAGCCTAGGGCTGGACATTTCTCCCAAGAACACTGGCATCTCTCAAGTATCCAGATCTGATGTGTGTGTTTTTTCTCTATCCATATTTTATATGTATTTAGTCAAGTATTCTAAAGCATTGTTTATAATTACCATGCATGCTAATTAATAGTCATATTTCTTATTTGCATGATGTATAAAGGCCACGAAAACCGAAGGAAGTGACAGAAGGTGGCAGAAGTAGAGGAGAGTCATCAAAAGCCTCATCATATACCTCTGTAAGTATAAGTTCGCATTGGTAGTTTAAAACAATGTCAGTTGCATGTCCTTAATAGGATTTTGCAGTCAACCCCAACATTAATAGGCAGTTTGTTATTTAATAGGTAATTGTTAGTTCAGTGGTTGATTGCTTTCTGAATGACCGACACCTCATAACATTGAAATTAGCGCAAAATAGTCTGCTTCTAAATTGCCCAAGGCTGGTTTCGAACCTTTGACTAGGTGTGCGAGGAAATGATGCAACTGGTGTCTGATTGTCCTCTTAGCTACAGGAATGGTTACATTGATGGTTAGTTAGTTGCATATCCTTTACAGGATGTAGCACTCAACCCCCAGCATTTTATGGCTGTTTGTGATACCTGGGCAAGTTTACGTTCAGTAGTTTGCTGTTGCTTTCTGAACTGGCATCTATACCATTTCATAAAAAAACCAGCGCATGGTGGTCTGCTGCCAATCGCCTGCAGCTGTTTCGAACGTGTTATGCTGGTTAACGAACTGCATCCGTAACCCTTTCGCCACAGAGCCTGCTCATTGATGGTAGCACAATAAAAATGCTTTGTATTTAAATTATTATATGCAAGGGGCAAGGCAGCTTAGAAGTTAATCATCCACCTCTGGCTTGTGCAGACCTTGTTCGTTTCAGTTTGAAATGTTATTTTTAATATTTTTATAAAATAAGAAAGGAATGGTAGTAAAAACATCCATCCTCCAAATTCCAGCGTAGTGGATCAGACATCAAGTCTTTTCAGACACTGGAAAAAAAACACTCTGAGGACCTGTGTACCTATTGTGCACATTAAAATTTCCTTGTTGGTTGGAAATTGAAAAGAGCAGGCTTGCTGCGACATACATGTTAGGTTACAGTACTACTATTTTTTTGGCTTCTTTTATGGGCTCCAATAACACACACGGCAAACTTCTTTACTGGTTTTTTTCTTTCTTTAGTGAATTAGTTTTACCTATTAACAATGTTCCTCGCCATCAGGCGAACCCACTCCGACTTCAGAGGTGTGCTTGTCAATAAATTGTTAGTTACTTAGTTAGTTGGTCGAGGTTCCAACTTCACAGCAACGGGTCGTCCCCATTATGCTCCATTCCTGTGCCAGTGAACATCACACAAAATGCTCCCCACTGTCCAATGTGAAAAGTGGAATAGACAGGAGTCTCGGCAATCCAAAAGCCCGCACAGGACAGGTACACTGTGCATAATGCCGCCGCCAGAATGCCAAAGCAAAATTCATCCACGAAAACCACAGTTCATCGTCGATGGACTCTGCAGTCACCAGAAAGACCTCATTGACCTGGGTTTTCTCACATGGCTTGGTCTTTTACTGCATGGCGCTCGCCGAAAGTGTTGCATAAAGCACGGACTCCGTAGCTTCAGCGCTGACTCCCAGGAGTCTCTTGAAAAATGCACTCGTGAACCGAAAAGGCAAATCAGCCAATTTAGCAACAGCTGGTAGCTATTGTTCCGAACATGCAGGTCACAGGTACAGGACAGATGTAAAAGCATTCCACACGAATTTCACAGCTCACAGTGTCGCCCACGCACTCACTCAGTAGCAGGGCGACGGAACCATGTACTACCAGTCCAACATGAGGAAAATGCGATTGCAAACCGTAGCTGCAAACATAAACACGCCACAGGCTTTAACGGTTCAACGCTTAACTGCCATGTTGGTGACCAGAAGTCTGTCAATAAATTGTGCAGTCTGTTTGTCTTCTTTGTCCAAGTTTACAACTGGAAAACATTGCCTTGAATATCTAACATTGCTGGAGCAATATCTGGAGAATATCTAACTTTGCAATGGAAAACATCGCTTTGAATATATGCATAGAATATCTCTTATCTCTGTTATCAGTGAACTGCTCTAGGCATTCCTTGTGCCTTAAAACCATATATGTTACCACCATTAGCAAACATAGCCAGCTATATTTTTATTTCCGTATAGATATGATTGTATGAATGTCTGATGATTTACATACTTTGTCTCTTTTGTAGGAAGAAGAATATGATGAGGAAGATGATGAATCTACTGAAACAGATGAAGAATATTCCTTAACATCAGCTATTAGTTCTTCTTCGAATCCATCTACTTCATCGTCAATGCAGAGTTTTGTGGACAACTCACAGAACAAGCTTTCTCAGTCTTCCTTGCCTGCCATGGCTCATTCAGGTGAAGAGAAATTTGAAAATATAACTTTGTTTATTTTCTTGCTGTTATTTATATTTAATCACGAATTACTGAGGTCAGTGTGTGTAGTCGAATTCTAGCTATGAGTCCAGAGGTCAAGAAACAATTTTGGTTTTAGGTAAGATACACGTTTAGAAGAAAACTGGCTGATAAATGGCATCTTGTTTCGCAAACTTATATACTTCACTACATATGTTAATTGTAATTGTTGTTGTTCTGCTATTTAAATGGGATCTGTGGCAGGGAAGTGGCTAGCCCCTCCAAAGCAAAACATTTTGCATGCAACTAGGGCTCTCAGGATGGTCCAACCTAAAATGAGTACTAGGAATTTTCTGGGAAATAAAGATGGTCGGCTTGATTTTGACCACATCATCCAGTGAGGCCAGTCAGTGTAAAAATGAGGGAGTTACCACCATATACCCAAAACTCCTCAACATGTAGAGAAAGGTTGTTTATGTTTGCTACATGATTATTGTGCCTAGTTTTAATTACTATTGACTTTAAGCTAGTGAGGGGCCGTGAACAATTTTATCTGTTAAAATTTGGTTTAATGTGAGAAATGGTTGGCAAGTTTGAGAATCCCTGGATTAAATGAATCATATTCTTTTATATAATTAAAAATGAGAGGAACGATTTCATTATCCCGTGTTTTACCCATTTGGCCTTGTCTCAATAGTCCGATATACGCAGAGACTATTATACAAACTATGACCTCCAAAGTTCTAGTGAAGATCTTCAGGGATCTCCGGAAACATTTTTATATTTTGTTTTATAGTAACAGTTTGTCATTGTTAATTCAGTCAGTTAACGGTCATTATGTGACATAGAAATTTGCAGTGACAGAACTTCACATATACTCGGCCTCATTACATTATGAGAAGTATCTAGTTCTTTTCTGTCCCAGATAAATCCCTTGTATCTATTTGACAAGTCAGCCTCACAATGATTTGGATAAATAACTTCAGCTGGGGGTTTAGCCCACATTGATGTACTGGCAAGCCCACACAAAGTTAGGACATATAGTCAAGATGGTGGTGGATTATGCTGTCTCACAATCCTAACATCTGGTCAACAAACGCCCGCAGAAGTAGGATGTGTTAGCCTAACGGCACAAGAACACAGCTCTGCTGTAAACAGGCACAATGCAATAAAAAGCGTTTACTCAGGAAGGCTAACCTGGTCAACAAACGCCCACAGAAGTCGGATGTGTCAGCCTAAAGGCACAGCTCTGCTGTAAACAGGCACAAATCTTCTGTAAACAGGCACAACTCTGGATGAACGCAGAAGAAGAAGAAGAAAAGCGTTTCAAAGGCATGAGGATAACTCCATTGCAACGAGTTGTATCCTCTTTGGCTGTGTCTCTTTCCACAGGGTGGCCCGTTGAAAACATCGCACAAAGCATGAACTCCATAGCTACAGTGATGAACCCCAGGAGTCTCAGAGAAAATTGCACTCTTGAACTAAATGACCTAGCCTGAAATCGAATCCACAACCTTCGGAGCGTGAGGCAAACGGCGTAACGACTTCACCACAGAGATCTTTATAAACCCTGTGTGAAATGAAATTCCGATCTATGTTAAGTGGGTTTCTTTTATTGTAGGTTCAGTAAAATAACACTGGTTATATCAAAGAAAAAATTAACATCAGAATATGATATAATAGTAGAAGGGACAATGCTTAATCAAGTTGATAAATTTAAATACCAAAGGACAATCATAACATCAAATGGAAAATTCATAACAGAGATTAAGAGCAGAATTAGTCAAGCAAAAGTTACATTTAAGAAAATAAGTATCTTATGCAATCTTGTGCGAAAAATGTCATAATTAAATGTCAGAAAGAAAGTACTGAAAAGTTATATAGAACCTGTTTTACTGTATGGTAGTGATTTATTGAATGTGAATGGTCAAATTAGGATGAGCTTGTGTTTGGTCTAAACGGCAGTAATAAAACAGTTGGTTTCAAAAGCAATAAAAGTTGGTCTCAAAGAAATCAAGTTCAGGAACATAGCACGGTTTCTGTCCAATACCCACACAGTAAAAGGTATATCAGCTTACAGATGAAAATGCATTTTAGATTTAAACATTGATTACACAACCTATTGAAGAATAAACCTAATATTTTGTATGTGTGTGTCTGATTTACTGATTTTAACAGTGATTTATTTATATTTTAGGATATGATTTACCACTTTTATCCATAATCTATGTATATTTCAGGATCTGATTTACAACTATTATCAGTAATTCATTTATATTTCAGGACCTGATTTATGACTTTTATCAGTTATTCATTCATGTTTCAGGATCAAATAGAGCATTGGACAATCCTGTGAATCTACAGTCAGGGTAAGTATATTCAGATTGCTGTAATTACACTTTTAATGGGCTACTCCTACAGTTGATAAACAAAAGTCTTCATGAAAGTGAACATAAGTACAGAGAATTCTTCTTCTTATAGTCCATGCCATGTGGTATTGGAGATCATGTCTGTCCACAGCCTTCTGTCTCTTGTGCGCAAATCATTTCTAATGCCGACGTTCCTCCATGCCATGATGTCAAACTGTCCAGCTCTCCTCCCCTCCAACCTTCCTGTTGTGATGACATACACCAGCTTTCCCCTTCTCGTGACATGCCCAAAGAATGTTTACTGTCTTCTTCTGATAGTTTTAGTTTAGTTTTAGTCGTTGGATCAACATCACGACACACGGTTTAACCCATAAGTGCTCCGTTCTCCTCCTAACTCAAACCTGAGTCTGGAGAAACTCGGCTCAATGCACGAACTCCGTTGCATCGGCGAGGATCCTGAAATACTTTGGGTAGATTTTTAACTCGAAATTTTGCCCTGGCAGCGCCATTAGGCTACTCTTTTTCGATTTCCAACTGCGAAGGGATTTTTTACGTGCGCAACAATACACACGGGCGTCCGATCTCACTACCCGGAGACCAGGGGAAATTTTATTACTGGAAGTCCAGGTGGATTTTTTTAATAAATCCCGGTCCTCACCGGGGCCTGAACCCCGGACCTCCAGCACTCGAGGCAGACACCATACCTCGAGACCACTCAACCCCCGTCTTCTTCTTCTGATGCGAGTAACCAGTTCTCTTTGTGACTGAACTTCTTTCAAGATATCTTCATTGGTCTTACTATCTGTCCACAATGTTCTCATCAATCTTCAATAAAACCACATCCCCCTCAGCCTTCACAAAATCCTTCACTTGTCTACTAATGTTGAATGATTGACTTCTATACATCAGGATTGGCTCAATATAGCTCTTAAGATGTCTTTTCCTGACCTCGATTGACAAAGATAAATTGCAGAGAACATTCATCATCTTGTGAAATGCTGCCTCACAGAAGAATATAGGACAGCAGAAACCACTGCCATTATTCAATAACACCATGTAGTTCTCCAAAGCCGGTCTCCCTGGCCTAGGTGTTAACGTCTTTCTCCGTAATCCCGTATATTCTCGTGAGTAATGTAACCTGCACGAGAATCAATAGTGGTTCTCGCCGTGTTGGTAACTTACGGGGGTATGTGAGCCGGTCGCTCAGAAAGCAATAGCAAACTACTGAGCTTATCTTGCCTAGTACATCAACAGCAGCTGAAAAATGCTGATGTTGACTGCAACGTCCTGTAAGGGATATGCAACAACAACACACACAAAAAAACAGTTCTCTAGAAGGGGAAGAGTAGAACTGAGAAGGGAGAATACGGCTGTGAGAGGGAAGAGTTTGTAATTTTTATTGAAAGGGAAGAGTATGACTGAGATGGAAGGTATGTAATTCTGTTGAAATGTAAGAGTATGACTGAGAAGGAAGATATTAATTCTGTTGATTGAAAGGGAAGAGTATTACTGAGATGGAAGGTATATAATTCTGTTGATTGAAAGGGAGGAGTATGACTGAGATGGAAGATACGTAATTCTGTTGAAAGGGAAGAGTATGTCTGAGATGGAAGGTACGTAATTCTGTTGAAAGGGAAAAGTATGACTGAGATGGAAGGTATGTAATTCTGTTGAAAGGGAAAATTATGACTGAGAAGGAAGGTATGTAATTCTGTTGATTGAAAGGGAAGAGTATGACTGAGAAGGAAGGTATGTAATTCTGTTGAAAGGGAAGAATATGGCTGAGAAGGAAAATATTAATTCTGTTGATTGAAAGGGAAGAGTATGACTGAGATGGAAGATACGTAATTCTGTTGATTGAAAGGGAAGAGTATGACTGAGATTGAAGGTATGTAATTCTGTTGAAAGGTAAGAGTATGACTGAGATGGAAGGTATGTAATTCTGTTGATTGAAAGGGAAGAGTATGACTGAGAAGGAAGATATTAATTCTGTTGATTGAAAGGTAAGAGTATGACTGAGAAGGAAGATATTAATTCTGTTGATTGAAAGGGAAAAGTATGACCGAGATGGAAGATACGTAATTATGTTGATTGAAAGGGAAGAGTATGTCTGAGAAGAAGGTATAATTCTGTTGATTGAAAGGGAAGTGTATGACTGAGATGGAAGGTATGTAATTCTGTTGAAAGGTAAGAGTATGACTGAGATGGAAGGTATGTAATTCTGTTGATTGAAAGGGAAGAGTATGACTGAGATTGAAGATATTAATTCTGTTGATTGAAAGGTAAGAGTATGACTGAGAAGGAAGATATTAATTCTGTTGATTGAAAGGGAAGAGTATGACTGAGATGGAAGATACGTAATTCTGTTGATTGAAAGGGAAGAGTATGTCTGAGAAGAAGGTATAATTCTGTTGATTGAAAGGGAAGAGTATGACTGAGATGGAAGGTATGTAATTCTGTTGAAAGGTAAGAGTATGACTGAGATGGAAGGTATGTAATTCTGTTGATTGAAAGGGAAGAGTATGACTGAGAAGGAAGATATTAATTCTGTTGATTGAAAGGTAAGAGTATGACTGAGAAGGAAGATATTAATTCTGTTGATTGAAAGGGAAGAGTATGACTGAGATGGAAGATACGTAATTCTGTTGATTGAAAGGGAAGAGTATGTCTGAGAAGAAGGTATTAATTCTGTTGATTGAAAGGGAAGAGTATGACTGAGATGGAAGGTATTAATTCTATTGAAAGGGTTGAGTATGACTGAGAGGGTGGGAAAAAAGTATAGAATCCTTGTCACGCCTAATGGCACATTGAGTATACGGTGCTAGATTCATATGTTTTACAGACCAGTTGGCACTCAGTGGGTGGTGAGGTCAGTATCACACCAGCTGTCTTTACTTCTTAAGAAATCCTTGGTACCTATTTTAGTCTAGGTTTACCGGATTTAAAAATAAAAAAATAACACTAATACAGTTATATTACCTTTTAAAATTTTGCTTGTCAACAGTTTGTAGATCATAATATTACCTTGGACAGTTGTGCGATAACTGAAGTGTGTGAAGATCTTGATTAGTTTAATTTTGGATTATGAAAGAATGCTGTGACTTTCATTCCCAAATTGAAGGAAATCTGGCCTTTGTAGTCACTCGCACACAAAAATAATGTGTGTGCATTACAGCGTTTGGCGGAAGAAAGGGACATATTTGATTAAAACATGCATGTACATATTATTTTTTGTTGAAAGAGCAAACTCTCTGCTATGCAATAATTGTTTGGTGTTTGCTGACTTTGAATTCACGCGCAGTCCATATACGTGCTCTACTCCTAGTACACGGGACTTATTTTTGCATGTAGATTAGCTTTCCTTATTACCATTGTCCCTTGCTGTCAGGGACCCACTTTGACTTCTTAGGTACTTGTAATTCTCATGTCAAGGACAAGAAGTCAACATTTTAGTTCAACTGACCGGTGTAGAGGTTAAACCTGCTACCTCGGCATCAGCACACTGGAAGTTTAAGAACGAGCGTTCTCATCCATTTGGCCTTGTTGGCCTCCTGTAATGCAGTTTATTTTACACCGCCATGCTACAATTTCCATCTTTTATTCTACAGCATGGCCCACTCCTTAAACAACTCAGCAATGGCAGGTCTCCCACAGCAGTTGCACCAGCAGCACTTCACTGGTTCAAGTATACCTTCCAACAGTGCACCACACTACCCTCCTTATGTACCCAGATTATCTCAAGGAATGACCAGCTACCCGGTCCCACCCTCATTCCCAAACTCCTATCAGCTTACAATGCCTTCGTCTCAGCACTCGTTTCAACTGCCTGCCCACCAGAATCAAGGGTCGCACCATCATCCAGACTATCAGCACTTCCACACACAGCTACCTGTCAATCAGTCACAAATGCAGCCTCAGCCGATGAACCTTTCATATTCGTCGTGGTCAGCCACAACAGCGGTCAATGAAAATGATGATTATGATACATGATGATCTTTGATTTGTCTGTAAAAGGATGAATATGATACTTTATGATTTTTTATTCATCCTGGAAATGATGATTATGATCATTGATGATATTTGGGTTTTTCATGAAAGTGAAATAAGTGTAACTCTTATTTTTTAGGTGGATAAGCTTCTGTTGAAGTAGGTCAAATTATAGGATTTGTGTGCAATCTACAGACATGTAGTTTCATATCAGAATGATGGCAACATCATGGACAGATAACACGTGTAATAAAGATATATCTTGAATGAAGTTAACTAACTTACAAAGAGATCTGGTTACCTGCTTCAGAAGATTCCACTTTGTTCTTTTGGCACGTCAGAAGACGGGGAAAAAACCGAGTACACAGTGACAAAGGGAAAAGGAGGGGAGAGGAGGAGACCAAGCAAGAAGATGCTAGACAGTTTGGCTTCATGGCATGGAGGAACATCTATTAGAAAGGATTGGCAGTACAGGAGACAGAACGCTGTGACATGATGACCAATACCCCACCGTATGGACTAAAAGAAGAGTGTTACATGATTTTTGCACAGATGTTATTACAAAGATTTCAGTATGGTAAGTGAAAGTAAATACTGGTGGCTCTGGCTTGGTCCATTGTACCAAGAAAGAAAGCGTGTAAATAAAACTGAAATATTATTTCACACTACCCCATGCATGCCTATTACTATTACAATAACAAGTTTAGCTTACTTAGCGGTGGTAAATTTAACTTATCTGTTAAAATTCAGTTCATTGCATTTTTTTAAACATGTTGGTTGCTAGATAAATTCATGCCAGACGCTGCACTTTCTTTATTTATCTCGCTTCAGAAAAATATCAAATAAATATACCAAGTTATCTTATAGTACTTTATTAACCTAAGAAAATAACACCAGGTGTGCATTTGTTAGGTTCACCCTTTTCTGAGATTTGAGCACAGCACAATTTTCTGTCTTCTTTATACTGTTGTAACTTGTTACTAATTTGTTTTTCTATCCACATGTGCCAGTACATATTCATCAACTGTGTTTACCATATAATTGTGAAATTTACCATCAGGTAAACTTGTTACCAACATTTGAATATAAAACATAAGTTAGATTAATTGTGTATGTATTACATGCCAGCTCCATGGTGAAAAGGTTACAGATGCAGTTCGTAATCCTGCATACCTTGTTCGAAACACAGCTGCAGGCGATTTTGGCAGCTGACCGCCGTGCGTTGGTTTTTTATAAAATGTTATGGGTGCCACTCGTTCAGAAATCAATGGCAAACTACTGAACATAAACTTGCCCAAGAATCACGAACAGCCAAAAAAATGATAGGGTTGACTGCTATGTCCTGTAAAGGATATGCAACTAACGTTTTTTTTTCTGTGGTTTTAATTACATGTTAAAGTGGTGTAAGGATTGTTATAAAATCAGATATTGTTGTTTAAAAATAAACAGGTTACTTGTTCCAAGTACTGTTGTCAGAAATCGACAAGTAACATTTTTTAAAATATTGAAATAAATTTACTTGTAAATTGCTTACAGAGCCACACTAAGCTACTGATTAGTGAACTTAATTACAAAGAAAGCGGTTGCGATTCAATCGCCAGTTTTTTTTATCTGATCCATGAGGTTCTGGGGTGAGCACAGTCTTATAGAATGGGTACAAGATTGTATTCTGTGAATTGTCTGGGAAGAAACATTGGTGAGAAAGGGAACTGGTCGTTTCATCGTGCCATGACCTAGAAGGCCTGATGGTTCACACAGTATCTTTCTGCAAGTGCAGAAATTCAGATATCTAGGCACATGGATAACATCAGATGGAAGATGCATCATAGAGATAAAGAGCAGAATAGGACAAGCAAAAACTGCATTCTGTCAAATGAAGAACGTTTTGTGCGATAAGTCGCTGTCCTTGAAAGTCAGAAAAAGAATTCTTGCATGTTACATAGAACCAGGTTTAACATACAGCAGCAAGCCCTGGACAATTAGTAAGCAAGCGAAAAAATCCCTGGAAGCCTTGGAGATGTGGTTTTATAGAAGAATGCTGAAAATTAATTGTACAGCTGACAAGGACGTTTTAAGGGAAGCTGAGTCGCAAAGACAACTTTTCACAAAAATCAGAAAGACGCAGTCATCGATTTTTGGCCACATAATAAGAAGGCAAAACCTGGAACATGTTGTGACAACCGGAAATATTTGCAGAAACAGAGATAGAGTAAGACAACGTGAGAAGATTCTTGACAATCTTGTGTCATGGCACAGATGGGAGTCAACACTTGAATTGATCCATGATGTCAGAGATCGTAATCTGTGGAGAGGCATGATCTCCCATGCCAGGCAGCAAGGCACTGGATGATGAGAGAGAAATGTTTATGAAGGTAGAAGCTGATCAGTTCTACATTATGCCTGACCTATTATATGTGAAGTTACAACACTTCATGCCTGCAGCAGTATATGACATTGAGTTATCTCCTCTCCCCTCCATCCGTTTTGTTTACACATTGCCATGAAATATATGGGTTAAAAGCCCTTGCTGGTGCACTAACAGTGCACCTTCTGGTGCACTAACAGTGGAGTAGGGGGTTCCCTCCATATACCAGTCATTTAGACTAAAACGTCATTGACTTGGGGATTAAATTACAAGTACATGAGAAGTTGTAGTGGGTTTGCATGATGGCATGGGACGCTGATAATAGAGAAAGCTGACCTACATGCAAAAACTAGTGTTGACTAAGCTTGAGTTAAAGAGAGCGAATACTGGAAAAAATCATTTTTGGGAGCCACTAATTTTTATGATGTGGACTCTAAAATGAAGTCAGTGGTGTGTTTCTGCAGCCTATATATAAAGCATAACTATCAGATCCCTGTCTGTGGGTTATAACTAATAGATCCCTGTCTGGGGTTGGGAGGACTTTCACAAAAGTCAACAAAGCCATCAGAATTTAACTGTTGAAAATTGTATTTTTCATTTAAAACTTATGTTTTGCATGCCTTTCAAAGAATAAGTATTCTTGTATCCCTTCATAGTTTTTTTTAACTTTCTTGTCTAAAATTATTGTAAACCTTGGTGATTAATTGTCAATGATTTACTTTTATATTACAGAGTTTACTATTAGTTCATTTAAACACCGTAGGTCAGCATGGCCGAATGGATAAGAATGCACGTTTTTAAACATCTGTTGTACTGATACCAAGGTTAGGGGTTCAACCCCTACATTGATCAGTTGGACTAAAATTTTGACTTGGGGACGTTAATTACAAGTACCTCTGAAGTCGGAGTGGGTTCGCCTCATGGCAAGGGACACTGTTAATAGGTAAAGCTAATCCACACGCAGAATTCAGTCCAGCATTATTAGAAGTAATGTGTATGGACTACGCTTGAGTTCAAAGCGAGCGAGCAAAAAAAAATAATGTACACACCATTTAACTCGGGGGTTGAAAGTAACATTGTGGGTTTGTTAAAAGACATTGTTATATTAGTTGAGTTAGTGGTGGCCATACAACATTCATATCAGTGAATGTTTTTCTTGTTTGATTGCTATTTTGCTAAACAGATGGTGTCATATGATTGTTTGTTTGTTTGTTTACACAAGTTTGCATATGTACTGTTAAATTTGGATGTTGGTTTTTTTTTTTTCTTTCACAAACAGCTAATACCCCAGCCATTCTTAATGAGCAGGAGCTGTTTTAAGTTCAAAATAAATAGCAGAAAAACAGAACAAGGGTGTGTGTTTTCTTCTCTCTTTTCCCCTTCCAAATGTTGTTTTTGTCTTTCAACTACACTTTGCTGTGTGCATGAAAGCACTTAATTCTCTAGCAGTATGATATCATCATGTGCCATGCTGATAAGTGAGATCAATCATGTTGAATATGAATGTTGTCTAAATTATGAGAGAAAACCCATCAAATATAAGATGAAATACTTGAGAAAAGCAACTGGATTTTCTAGAAGAGATAGAAATAAAGTTAAAGGTGAGAAGATCAACTTCATTGCACTGGATGTCACCCCATCTGGTTTAGTCTCTTTTCTGCAGAACAGCAGGCCGCCTGCACAAAGCACACACTGTAGCTCCAGCAATGACCCTCAGATGTCTCCGAACATGTTGCACTCATGGTCTGAATAACCGCCCAAAAGCAAACTCATGGCCTTCGGATCACGAAGTAGATGGCTTGACCACTTTACCATGAAGAACCTTTCAAGTCAGAAGTGTAGCTATCAATGTGATGTACTGAACCAAGACCTTCTGCAGTTGCATCTCTCTCTCTCTCTCTCTCTCTCTCTCTCTCTCTCTCTCTCTCTCTCTCTCTCTCTCTCTCTCTCTCTCTCTCTCTCTCTCTCTCTCTCTCTCTCTCTCTCTCTCTCTCTCTCTCTCTCTCTCTCTCTCTCTCTCTCTCTCTCTATCTCTCTGTCTGTCTGTCAGTGAAGTATATGTCATCAGCCAGCTCACACAAGCCCTTCAATGCATTGCTGTCTTCTGCAACTTCATCATGTCCTCCCCATATGATTCACCTGCCTCCACCAGTTCTCTTCGTGTGTTTGTAGGTATCCCTCTTTTTCTGTTGCCCGGTTGGTTCAAGATGAAGGACTTTCTAATTATAATATTTACGGGTTCAAAATGTTGCTGTATGTAGCCGAGGCGCGGTGTTGGGGTGAGCGCCCAACATTGCTCAAATACCTCAATGGCTCGTGAATACATAACCTATGCAGCAAAAGTCCAACTCCTGGCCTTCACGTGGCGGACCTGTTTAAACTAACAGGACAAGGGGCGACGGCGAGTCTCTGGCGCCGGAAAATAACCAGTATGCTCTAGATGTGTATGCACGTACATGCATGCGCAGACAGGTGTGTGCGCGCGTACACATCTACACTCGAGTGAGACCACAGTCTGCTCTAGCAAAGAAAGGTGCTGAAGACGGAGGCAACCAGCCAAGAGGCGCACCACAGAAATCAGGATGCCACGCAATCACGCAAAATGGAATATGTCGACTACTGCTAATCGTTATGGTGCTCGCCCTGCTTTGGACCCCCAGGCAGGTGCAGTGCCGGGCCCTATGTCTCGAAAGGGTCCAACCCCAACTACTGGAGGTCCTTCTCAGATGTCCTGTGGAGCCAGGGGACATGAGAATAGGACGACTGGCCATACTAAACGAAGACTTAAAATAATGCACTGGAATGTGGAGGGAGTCAGCAACAAAAAAATAGAATTAGAAAAAATCTTGGACCAAGAAAAAGTAAGCATATGTTGCTTGCAAGAAACTCACCTCAATGAAAATATAGCCTTCAAAATCAGAGGCTACCAGTGTTACCGATCTGACCGAAAGAACAGGCGAAAAGGTGGGATACTGACCCTTGTAAGAAATAACATCATGGCTTCCCAAATCAAAGTCTACATGGAAGGGGCTGAGTATCAGACACTTAAACTTAAGACAGGTAATACAGATCTACATCTGATCAATTACTACTGTCCAAGTGACCGCCCACAGGCACTGGACACTCTACCACTAAAAGAAAAAATGATTGTGTGTGGCGATTTCAACAGCCACTCGCAGAGCTGGGGCTATGATCACATGGACCAGAGAGGAGAGAGACTGGAAGACTGGCAGGATGAGAATAGATTCATGTTGATTAACAAGCCGTCCGACCCACATACTTTCTACTCGAGATCATGGCACTCTACAACTACACCTGACCTGGCTTTTCATTCACTAGATCTGGAGTGGAACATTACACGAACTGTTGGGAAACAACTTGGTGGCAGTGACCATCGGCCAGTCTTTCTAACCGTAGAAAATGAGCTTGTAAGTGAAAGCAGCACCCTCTCGAGGTGGAACTACAAGAAAGCAGACTGGGCAATGTACAAGCATCGCACCAGCATACTGGTTAGAAACCTGAACACTGAGAAAGACATAAATAAAGCAGTTGAAGAGTTTGGGAAATGCATACTACAGGCAGCGCGAGAAACAGTACCAAGAGGAGCCCGTAAACAATATAAACCCTACTGGAGTAGTGAACTGGAACAGTTGCATAATGATGTTGAAGTGTGTAGAAAGCAAGCAGAGGCCACACCCAGCCAAGAGCACCACAATAAATTCCAGCATGCAAAAGCCAAATTTCAAAGGGCCAAGCTGCAGGCTAGACGGAAAAGCTGGCAGGAGAAAACGGAGTCTCTGAACTTTGAAAGAGACACAAGGAAATTGTGGAAGCTAATAAAACAGCTTAATGACGAGGGCACAGGGAGAAACTCAAAAATTGCACTACATAAAGATGGAAAAATCTTAACAAGAAAGCAAGCAGCTGACCATTTTGCGGACTCGTTCGCACAAGATAGCAATATCAAAATTAGTCCAGAGAAACAACAAGAGATTCGAGAGAAACGACAACATACAGGACAGAAGGAAATAGTACATGAGGTTCTGGAGGCACCCATCACAATCAGCGAACTGGAGTTAGCCATATCAAAACTGAAAATGAGAAAGTCACCAGGAGCTGATGGTATCTCCAATGAAATGATCAGGAACCTAGGAACAGAGGCCAAAACAAAGCTGTTGCAGATCTTCAATAACAGCTGGACCTTAGGCAGTGTTCCACAAGCCTGGAGAGAAGCAATCATGATACCCCTCCTAAAATTGCCTCTAGCTACAGACCAATTAGCCTCACCAGCTGTCTCTGCAAAACACTGGAGCGCATCATCAATCACAGACTGCAGTGGTACATTGAAAGTAAAAACATCCTTGTGCCACAGCAGGCTGGCTTTAGGCAGTGCTACTCTACGGAAGATCAGACAACCTACCTCTCTCAAGAAATTGAGGATGCATTCCAAGAGAAGAAGCTGGTGCTTGCGGCATGGATAGATCTGAAGAAAGCCTTTGACAAAGTCTGGAAAGAAGGTCTGATGAAGAAACTGAGAAACTGCAAAGTCAATGGAAGAATGTACAAATGGGTGAAAGCATACTTGCACAACAGAAGAGCCCGAGTACAGATAGACGGACTCAAGAGCAAGAAAGTACTACTGCGTCACGGTGTCCCCCAGGGCGGAGTCTTGTCCCCCACACTTTTTCTAATCTTCATCAATGATCTTGTTGCTCACCTACCGCATGGAATTAAAGCGGCAATGTACGCCGATGACCTGGTTCTATGGAGCACAAATGAATATGCATCAGTGGCCACCAGATTGCTACAAAGAGCTGTAGATACATTTGCTGCATGGGCAAATAGATGGTGTGTCAGCATAAACACTGACAAGTGCAGCACCACCATATTCACCCTCTCTCCAAAACAAAAGGCAGGGATCATCCAGATAAATGGAACACCCCTAAGAGAAGATAAAGAACCAACATACCTTAGAGTAACATTTGATGGCAAGCTGACATGGAGAAAGCACATCAACAAAGCAGTAGCAAAAGCCAGAAGGAAAATAGCCATCCTGAGAAAGCTAAGTGGAACCACACGGGGAGCCAGTACGAAAATACTTAGCAAAGTTTACCAACAGAGCATACGACCACACCTGGAATATGGGTCAACTGCGTGGTGTTCAGCATCAAATACCACACTACAAGAGCTGGACAAGGTGCAAAATCAAGCACTTAGAGTCACCACAGGAGGGATGAGATCAACCCCTATAGTGGAAATGGAGAAGATGGGGAGGACACAGGCACTGAGTGAGCGCAGAGATACGAAAACGCTAATACAAGCAGAAAAGTTCCTCAGCTTGCCAGGCCACCCTATGAAGAACAGATTTGAAAACCTAGCTATGGGGCGGTTGAAAAGAAGTAGTTTTATCCACCAGGCCAAACGACTCTGCAGAGAAACCACTGATCTGCCCACAGTTGGTATCCCCCTAACAACTATTCCAGAGCGAACTCCATGGAAAGATGAGCATAGACTATCGTTACAAATCCAGACAAAAGTGAGAGGAATATTTGACAAGGAAGAACAGAACAGTGTGCAGCGCAGAACAGCCACTCTCAGCTTCCTTGATGAAGAATACCCACAGGACCTCTGGATCCGAGTCTACACAGATGGGTCAGCACAAAATGCTGTTCGAAATGGAGGAGCGGGAGTGTACATAGAATACCCAAATATTACCAGGGACACAGCCAGAGTACCGACAGGAAAGTACTGCCATAACTATGATGCCGAAATTGAGGCAATCAAGATAGCAACAGCGAAATTACTAAATAACAGCAATGGTACACAACATGTGGTGCTACTAACAGATGCAAAATCAGTACTCGAGGCGCTCCTCTCTGGGAAATTGCCAGTACTAAGGACACTACTTTCTGAACTTAGCAGTCAGCATAAAGTCACCATACAGTGGATACCATCCCACTGTGGAGTACCCGGAAACGACAGAGCTGATCAATTGGCTAAGGAAGGAGCCAAAGAGGAACAGCCTGATGTGCCCGTTACATACCACCAAAAGAAAAGAATGATCAAATCAGTCAGAAAGCCACCAAAACCTGCTCAAGATGACTACCACATTATGGACAGACCAGAACAAGTCATTATTCTGCGCCTCAGAACAGGACACAATAGATTACGCAACCACATGTATACAAAATTCAAGATTGGTGAAACAGCCATGTGCACATGTGGATTGGCGTCGCAGACAGCAGAGCACATACTTCAAGACTGCCCAAAATATAACATATCTAGGCAAACCTTCTGGCCTAGAGAGACGACAGTGGAAGATAAACTCTATGGACCACTGTGTGAACTGGAAAAAAAAAAAGTTCAATTCATGCAAGAGACGACATTGCAGATATAGACATATTTCAAGCGAACAAAAGAAGAAGAAGAAGAAGAAGAAGAAGACGAATATTTACCAGTTTCGTCACCTCGTCCTATCCAACAACAGCGTCCTGTTTTCACCCCTTGATTCACTGGTATTTGTTCAGTTTTCTCCACGAACACCACCTCTGTGATTCTGTCTGCCATTTTATTATTTCAGTTTTTCACAGACACCAGTTAATGAATGTTTGTAGTTTATTTGTAACTGTTTTAGTCGTTCTAGGTTTGGTTCTAAATTTAATTTCTGCCGACTCCCACAAATTTCCTAGTGCTATAAATTTTCTCTTGCCATATTGTATTGTTATTTTGATATCTTTATCTGTTCACCCATCTTTGTCTACGTTGCTCCTAAATAGGTGTATGATTTCACCTCTTACATTTTTGATTCACCAAGGGATATCAGATTTTCATTTGCTTGATTTAGTATCATCATCATTGTCTTTTCCCTATGAATGTTTAAACCTAATTGTGACCCCATCCGATGTTGTTAGTTTATCTTGCTTCTGATTTCGTGCGTGGAACAGGCAGGACATATAAGCGAAAGCCAGATCGCCAAGCTTCCGTGTCAGAGAAGTCCATAGATGTCCTTTTCTGGCAGTGCGTGTTGTTGTCTTCATACTCCAGTATATAGTTATTAAAAATAGTTGGATGAAGAATGACTTGCGCGATGAGTTGGATTAAATTGAGGAAGAGTTGCGAAATTCGCCAACCACACTCTCTCACCTGAGTCCATTTGAATGCAATGGCAAGACAAGTCAAGATGACTGGAGACGATTACAGATGCAGTGGATGACCAGGGCTCTACCTCCTTATCGTGCTTATTACGTTCCACAACGCTTTGCAAGTAAACGCCGTCGTGCCCGTTGAATCATCAATGATTTCTTCCGCGCAGTCAGCCGAATCCTGTCTTCACATGCTGGATAGGCATACCCTAGTTCACAGATTGGTTTGACGCCGAATTGGTTACCCCCGCCTGGTTTAGCCAGCCTGTCACAGCCGTTGTCTGTAATAAAATTAACAGAGCTGACAAAGGACATCCCTTTACCACCCTTACTCTTATTTCGAATGCCCCTGTTGGTTTCCCTTTCTGCAGATGATATGTTGCTTTTCTTAAGTTCATTATATTTTGTGAAATCCCATATTAACCCATCAAATTTCAAAGATATTCCAATTGAATGGTATCAAAGGCTTTTTTTCATAGTCCACAAATCCGATATTAAGTGGTAATTTCAATTTGATGCGTGCTCTATTATAATGCGCAATAATTTTCACGAATTAATGAAATATGCATAAGGCTTGAAGAGCTGAGTAATCATCATCAACATCATATTTTCCACTTTTGCCGTCAAAGGAGTAGTTGACGTTTAAGCGCCCAATGGGTGGCACTGGATGGTGTCATTCCACGTAACTGCCTTTGATGTCGTCATTTTCTTTTCGGGCATCCTCTTGCTCTCGTATCAAATCTTTGATGTATTGCCAGTGCTGGTAGTTGATGGTGTTGCAATCTAACGAGATGGCCGAACCATTTGGTCTTCTGCCATCCATATATATATTGGTTTCCAGTCTTGCTTCCCGTTCCCGTTGCTCGTCTGTTTCTGAAACTCGTCATGCCTTTTTCTTTCGTGCTTGAAGAAAACTTATTGATTTTTTAAAATCAACTAACTATTTCAGCTGGGTCCGCGGGAGTGAGAACAACATCTGTACAAAATTTCATCTCAATCGGATGGACCGTTCGGGAACACATAAAGGACACACACACACACAAATAAACATTCTCCTATATATTGCTCCAGACCAGGCACCCGAATACGAAGTCAGTTACCGCAATTAACCCATCCTTCTCCCATAACCCACGAGTTGATAGAGGCATCACACCCACAGTACCCCATGTGTCTTGTTTCCTTGTGTGTCTCTTGTCAACATTTCACTACTACCACGGATTTGCTGTCCAGTTTCGAATTATATCTGATTCAGTACCCAACAAAACCGTAGGTTTAGACCAAACATGGTACACACTTAAATGAACAATTAATAATATAATGTAAATGTATGTTCACTGAGCATGAAAATTACGGAAGATACAGCGAAACAAAACAAATATAGGGTGTATTTTTAATACTGTGCAATGTTTGAAAATATTGCCAGTCCAAGTTTTGTATTTACCTATTATGTTCATGAACTTTACAGAGGATGAATACAAAACTTGGACCAGCAATATTTTCAAACACTGCACAGTCATTAAAAATACACCCAAGCAAGATGACACTAGTATGGAGATATATCATCTTTTTGTCTAAACATTTGGCGATAAATTATTCTTCGGCACTAAATCAGTTAAATTAGGCCTTAAACAAATCCAGACAAAAGTGAAAGGAATATTTGACAAGGAAGAACAGAACAGCGTACTGCGCAGAACAGCCACTCTCAACTTCCTTGATGATGAATACCCACAGTACCTCTGGATCCGAGTCTACACAGATGGGTCAGCACAAACTGCTGTTTGAAATGGAGGGGCGGGAGTGTATAAAGAATACCCAAATAATACTAAGGACACGGCCATAGTACCAACAGGAAAGTATGGTCATAACTTCGGTGCAGAAATCCAGGCAATCAAGATAGCAATAGATAAATTACTAAATACCAACCATATATACATCCTGTGGTTCTATTGGCAGATGCAAAATCAGTATTTGAGGCGCTCCTGTCTGGGAAATTGCCAGTACTTCTGATCCTACTTTCTGAACTTGGCTGCCAGCGTAAGGTCATCATACAGAGGATACCATCTCACCGTGGAGTACCCGGAAACGACAGAGCTGATCGATTAGCTAAGGAAGGAGCAATAGAACAACAACCTTATGTACCCATTACATACCAGCGAAAGAAAAGAATGATCAAATCATTCAGAAAGCCAACAAAAACTGCTCAAGACGACTACCACCTTATGGACAGACCAGAACAAGTCATTATTCTGCGCCTCAGAACAGGACACAATAGATTACGCAACCACATGTATACAAAATTCAAATTGGTGAAACAGCCATGTCCACACGAGGACTGGCGCTTCAGACAGCAGAGCACATACTCCAAGACTGCCCAAAATATAACATATCTAGGCAAACCTTCTGGCACGGAGAAATAACAGTGGAAGATAAACTGTATGGACCACTGAGTGAACTAAATAAGACAGTTAAATTCATACAAGCGACAGCATTGCAGTTATGGACAAACCCCAAGCGAATGAAAGAGGAAGAAGACCTTAATTATATTGCTTGACAGACCTGAACAAGTATATCATGTGCCTCTGAGCACTGGGTGGTAATCTGTTGACCATGAAATACCCAAAGACTTTGGAGGAAACATTGTCAACCCAGGTCTAATCCGTGTGCGTGTTGCTGAACCATGACCTGGCTACATCCGAGTGTACCTCTCTGCAGATGTGATGTTTCATTACTAGTATTCCACACCCCGAAGGTCTCTGGACTTGCAGAGGGGAAGTTTCCATGGGGATGGTACTCTGGTAACGGGTTAGGGGAAATGTATGCACACCCACGGTTACTTTATTAGATGCAGGCACTTTTCAGAGCTCAGATGACCTAATCGCCAGTGCGTCGGACTTAACTGATTAAGTGCCATGGACTGATAAATCGTCTTGAGCGACTTCCTGCATCTGCCATGGGCTTATATAACGTCGAAATGTTGCTATTGTGTTATAATACAATATGTCTACTACCATATGAACAACTTTTAAGTTATAACAGTGACATACTATTACTTCAAATTTTCCACCATCTATTTTTGTTTGGTCCAATCCTACTTTCTGTTTGGCATAGAGTCTGTTAAAAGTTCAAACTCAAGTCTTTCAGACGACTCAGACATAACTAACCAACCATTGTTCAGATGGACCACACGTGCTCTCTGCTGTTTCTCTCTCTCTCACTGAGCTGCTCAGCGATCTTGTTGAGACAGGCGTCCAAAGCAACAATGTGAGCCACGGAGACGATGAACTGTTGACACATGGAGCATCTATCATTGCTCTGCACCCACTTGATGATGGCGCATTGCTTGCAGAACATATGAGAGCAGTTCAGAACTGTTGCCTGATGAACATAGATTACTCTGATTGAACATGTTTTGTTTACAAGACATCAAAAGAATAACATCAATGTGTTTTAAGAGGATTATGATCTTTATGGCTCCTGGGCTAAAGACAAAAGCCGACTTCGCAATATAAATGTACAAAACAATAAATACAAGTCCCTTTTACACGTCTGAGGCGCAGTGGGCATAAGTGGCTAGACCCAAATTTGTATAGAACAAACGGCACTAAGTGGATCATGCAGTCGGTATCGAGCCGACCACTTTTATTTCCCTCGATATTTCCTGGTACCAGTTTTAAACTGGGTCGATCCGAGAGCCCAAGATCCGCCCTGATGAGGATCGAACCCAAGACCACGTATGTTCTCTGAACCAGATAGCTTCATTTAAAAACAATTACAGAACTAGGAAAGTGAAAAGACAAATTACAGAGAGACAACTAGCCGAGTGGCTAGTTTGCCGGATTCTCCTTCGGGAGACCCGGGTTCGAATCCTCGGTAAGGTGTGAAGTTTTTTTAATTTCTGTCGGGGGCAAAAAGAAAGCTGAACCATGACCTGGCGCACAGTTCGCGGCGACTACACTAGTTAGGCGGCCTTAATTCCTGAGGCTCAAGACCCCCCTGCCATACACCGCAAGGTACTATATTGGCAGTAAATTACAGAATGACAGATAGAGATAGATATGTAGATAGCGATAGACTGGCGGACAGGTGCAAAGATAGTCAGACCAATAGGGAGAGAGAGAGAGAGAGAGAGAGAGAGAGAGAGAGAGAGAGAGAGACAGAGAGAGAGAGAGAGAGAGAGAGCTCGCGCGAGAGCGCGAGAGCTCACGCGAGAGCTCGCGCGAGAGCGCGAGAGCGAGAGAGACTCCCCACTCACATACACATGCAGGCCTTAAAAGAATGATAACAGCGCGCTTACTTTAATGATTGACCTACCTGACAGCCATACAGTGATACCAAACATGTGCAATGTACACAAGGTAGCTGGAGTCATGGTTCGCGCCACAAGGCCCTGGTCAGCTCCACCTGGTTCCTGACTCCCAAATGTCAGGTCATCACTCTGTTTTTGTGAGAGCGTCATCACTCTGTTTTTGTGAGAGCGTCATCACTCTGTTTTTGTGAGAGCGTCATCACTCTGTTTTTGTGAGAGCGTCATCACTCTGTTTTTGTGAGAGCGTCATCACTCTGTTTTTGTGAGAGCGTCATCACTCTGTTTTTGTGAGAGCGTCATCACTCTGTTTTTGTGAGAGCGTCATCACTCTGTTTTTGTGAGAGCGTCATCACTCTGTTTTTGTGAGAGCGTCATCACTCTGTTTTTGTGAGAGCGTCATCACTCTGTTTTTGTGAGAGCGTCATCACTCTGTTTTTGTGAGAGCGTCATCACTCTGTTTTTGTGAGAGCGTCATCACTCTGTTTTTGTGAGAGCGTCATCACTCTGTTTTTGTGAGAGCGTCATCACTCTGTTTTTGTGAGAACCCAGTGGCTAAAGCGCAGGCCTGTCTTGGGGGTCATAGGTTCGAATTAGTATCTCGGTGAATTTGTAAAATTAACCTGAGCTCCCAGGTCGACCCAGACTAAAAAGGTTACCATAAAATGTCTTGGGAAGTAAAGGCACCCATGTCCTGCTGACCACATCATACCACGAGTGCTGATAGGTCTGTGAAATATTTTATTAGCACCATATACCCAATTTGACTAAAAGCGAAAAGAGTCTTTTACTTTACCCTTTTATCCTGATTTTATAGCTGGGATTTCATTTCCTGCCATTAAATAAAACATAAATACTAACAGTTTATCCAGATGTGGTACATTCTCCGGTTGACCACAGTCGTAAGAATGTTTCTGATGATAGGTACTCTATTATCCATTCTAGGTATTCTACAGGCATGCAAGACATTGGGTTGGGACTTACACTGAGCAGGAGGGAATTACTCAGAACAAGATAAAGTGGTGTGACATGATCAGACTACTTTAACACCGGTCTCCAGAATGACAGACTCGATGATGATGATGACGACGACGATGATGATGATGATGATGATGATGATGATGATGATGATGATGATGATGATGATGATGATGACAGGCACTCGACATGGCGGGTTCGAAATTAGCCACAGCTAATTGGGGAAGATCATTTTACATTGATCTTTACATTGGCACGAATGTCGGTCATTCAGAAATCAAATGACAAATTTAAAAAAAAAATCTCATTTTTCCTTTGCAAGACGCTGCAATCAACCCTAAGTTGATTTGCTAGGCAATTTTACATTCAGTAGTTGGCCATTGCTTTCTGAACGGGAAGTCATCATTTAAGTCCAACTAACCTTCAAATGGCAAGCTACTGAACATAAAAATTGTTTATAAAATCACAAACAGTAAATAAATGCTGTCGCTGATTACGGCGTCTTGCAAAAACATGCAACCAGTTAAGAAACTTTCTCTTCTTCTTTCTTCATCCTCACATTTCGATATGAATCAATGCAAAGAAAGCTGCAGGCAACTTAACTTGTTGACATCTCCATAGTGTTTGCCCCTCAAATAGAACGGGTGTAGGGTACAATACTTTTCTCTGTTCTGCATATGTTTGACACTCTTGCAACACATGTTTGACTGTCATGTCACCAGTTTCATGGTTACATTCATCAGTGTCTCCTATCTTTAGTTTCATAAACATGCGGTGCTTCATCCTATTGTGTTCTGTCCTGTCCGAAAATTGTACCTAGTTCTTCAACTAACAAGCAAAAGTGGTTAGTTGATTTTTGCAGAAACCGTTGAATCTGCGATTGTAGCACTTCCTGTGGAATCTGTTACCAGCTTTATTTATATGACATAAACGAGTGACAATTAACAATGCTGAAACATCTTTAGCAATAGCATTTTTGCTGAGAGGTGTTATGAAAATAAATAAGAAAAGAATGGTTTATCTGAACTGGACGATTCCTACACACACCACATTGCAGCTGCTTTTCTGAGAATTTCAATATTGTTGACAAAATATCTCCATTGTCCTGTATAACGTCGAGTTTAACATGTTTCCTTTACCAATGTTTCACTGAACAACCTCTTCAACGGTACGCGCTATCTGTTATTGCCTGCGATTGCCTAATTGGAACTGAATAAGTAATGATCAGTGAGAACAACTTCTAAAGCTTGAGCTGCAATGTATTTAGGTAACTAGATAATATAATGCCGTCTCTGTGGCGAAGGTCTTACAGACGCGGTTCGTAATCCTGTATACCCACATTCGAAACACAGCTGCCCGTGATTTGGCAGTAGATCGCGTTGCGTTGGTTTTGCGTTGGTATCGGTGCCGGTCGTTCAGAAATCAATGGCAAACTACTGATCGTAAACTTGCTAAGAGATCACAGCCGTAGAAATGCTAGTGTTGACTGCGATGTCCTGTGAAAAAGGATGTGCAAAAAAAGATAATATAATGGCAAGGAGGTATGATTGACTGTACACGAAACATAAGGTTGTGGACAGACAAGAAGAAGAAGAAACAGAAGGAGGAGGAGCTAATATAATAACATATTCTACTTATTCTAAATTGTTCTTACGGATATATATGTTTTGCCAGTAATCAGAATAGTGTATAATCAAAATAAACATAAATTGAAAACTAGATGCAGTATATAACAGTTGATAAAACGGCAACATACTAAATAATATATGTAACTGCATGATACGTAGTGTAGGAGAATTGTATATAAACACATACATTCGAGCAGGGTGAAAGATACGAACATTTTGACAAAGCTGCGTATTTTAAAATACCACCAGCATGGGAAGCAGCGATAGCGCAGTGGCTAAAATGCAAGGACCTACCGGTCCTAGATATGTATTCGAATCTAAACCGATGTGGTTTTTTTTTTTGGGGGGGGGGGGGCGGGGGGAGGGAGGGGGTTCCAGCCTGTTGTGTCCTGTCCGGGGTGAGTTTTAACTCTTAAATATGATGCATCGGCGTTCAGGTCGTCTAAGCTCTGAAAAAGAACTTGTAGTTATCTGAGTGAAGTTGGAGAGGCTGTTCTCTCCGACCCAGTAACATTTCCAGCGGGATGGTATCAGCGGGATGGATGTACGAGACTGGTAATTGGGGGGGGGGGGGGTGATGGGGGGGGGATGGGGGGGGGAGAGGAAGAAGGGGAGTAACAGGTTATGACTCCGTAAAGTCGCTTAAAAACGAGGGCTGAGTGGTCTCGAGGTATGGTGTCCGCCTCGAGTGTTGGAGGTCCCTGGTTCAAGTCCGGTCGAAAAAAAAGTAGCCTAACGGTGCTGCCCGTTCAAAATTTCGAGTTAAAAATCTACCCAAAGTATTTCAGGATCCTCCCCGGTGCTACGAAGTTCGTGAACTGAGCTGAGATTCTCCGGACTCAAGCTTGAGTTAGGAGTAGAACGGAGCACTTATGGGTGACATCCATGTGTCGTGATGTTGATCCGTCGACCAAACTAAACTAAACACACTAGACTCCGTAAAGCACATAGGCATTGGTTGGTATTAGGTCTAAGTTGGCAATGTTTCCTCCACATGTTTTAGGTATTTCATTGTCAACATTAGTCCTAGGTTGGTCATGTTTCCTCCACATGTTTTAGGTATGACTGATTGATTGATTGATTAAGGAACCGACATCACAGCATTCGGGACATTCCCATAAGCTCTCCGTCCCCATCCTCAGCAGCCAGCGAAGAGTTCCAACAATAATAGTTCCAGTAGCAATCTGATTATATGTCCGTCTCGCCTTTCCTCTGAGCGTCGAGCGTCGTTTTAGGTATTTCATTGTCAACGTTAGTCCTAGGCTGGTAATGCTTCCTCCACATGTATTAGGTATTTCATTGTCAACGTTAGTCCTAGGCTGGTAATGCTTCCTCCACATGTTTTAGGTATTTCATTGTCAACGTTAGTCCTAGGCTGGTAATGCTTCCTCCACATGTTTTAGGTATTTCATTGTCAACGTTAGTCCTAGGCTGGTAATGCTTCCTCCACATGTTTTAGGTATTTCATTGTCAACGTTAGTCCTAGATTGGTAATGTTTCATCCACACGTTTTAGGTATTTCATTGTGAACGTTAGTCCTAGGTTGGTAATGTTTCCTCCGCGGGTTGCGCATATTTCATTGTCAACAGACGCGAACTCTATGCACAGGAGGAGAGGGTGTGGGTGTAAAATAACATATAAACAGCAAAATAAAAATTAAGTGGCTGGTAAAAACTGGCCTTTCATGTCGTAAAAATGAAGTCATGTGTAGAACACCTCTCCCCTCCCCCACCGTTCTCTCCCCCCAGATGCCCTGTCTCGGTTGCCGCCATCAAATTTTCTTTCACATCTGGAATTAATCTAATTATCATCATCATCATCATATATATATATCAACGGCAGAGTTGATCCAGAAAACCAAAGACCGAGATCTGTGGAGAGTCGTGAACGCCTACCCCAGTCTTAATGTCACTTGATGATGATGATGATGTGTGTGTGTGTGTGTGTGTGTGTGTACGTATATATGTGTGTGGGTGTGTGTACACATGTGTCTGGGCGTTTATGTGTGTTGATCTTGACTTTTTCGTTTTATATTTACAGAATCTAAATCCCAAGATGATTTTCAAAAAAAAGAAAAGAAAAGTATGATCTTTCATATTTGCAATATGGATTCACAACTATCGTCATCAACGGAGATGAACGACCTCAATGTGTTATTTGTAGTAAACATTTGTCAAATGATTCTATGAGACCGACAAAGTTGAGGAAACATTTGTTGAATCTTCATCCTCAACACAAGGACAAGGACAAAACCTATTTTGAACGTCTTGGGAATGCTGCCAAAAGGATGAGACTGGATTTAACAGGGGCATTCCAAGAAACAAACCAAAAGGTTACTGAAGCTTCCTTTGTAGGAAACTTTGATCAAACCTTGTTGTTTCAAGATGGTGGAAATTGTGTTGGGAAATGAATCAGAGAAAAAAAAAACTTGCAGCGCTTTCACTTTCAAACGACACTGTTCAAAGGAGGATAGCGATATGGCCAGTGACATCAAGGATAAAGTTGTGCAAGAGATCAAGTCTGCAGCATTTAGGCTCTATTCAATTCATATTGATGACATCGTGTTCTCATTTGATTGTGTTTGCAAGGTATGCGCATTCAGGATCATTTAAAGAAGAACTACTTTTTTGTTCTCCTCTTGAAACAACAACCAATGCCTCTGATATTTTGGAAAAGGTTTCATCTTTCCTTGAATCGGAAAATCTTTTATGGAATAATATGTGTGGGTGCTGTACAGATGGAGCACCAGCTATGTTGGGGACCAAATCAGGATTTCAAGTTAGTGTGAACAAACGTGCCCCAAAAGTGAAAGGCATTCATTCCATGACCCATCGTCAGGCACTGGCCTCCAAAACACTCCCAACTCCATTGGGGAAGGTTTTGGATCAAACCGTTCAGATAGTGAATTTCATCAGAGGAGGAGCTCTCAACTCACGGCTTTTAAAGCAGTTATGCGTTGGCATGGATGCGGGCACCATTTGCTTCTTTTCCACACAAATGTTCGATGGCTGTCAAGGGGAAATGTAACTGTGCGAGTATATGAGCTGAGAGACGAGCTTAAATTATTTTTGAACTTCAGGGTAAGATGGACTTTTTCGTCTGGCTGGATGATGAGGAATAGATCATGCGCCTTGTCTATTTAGTTTATATTTTTCAGCAGTTGAATAATCTCAATCTTCAGATGCAAGCAAGAAATATAAATATCATACAATTTGTGGATGCCGTGAGAGCTTTTATGAACAAGCTGGAAAACTGGAAAAGAAAGGTCAATATGACAAATGTTGCAATGTTTGAGAAGCTGTCATCCCTTCTCGTTGTTGATGGTAAAGACCAAGTACTTCCACAATTTGCAAAAAAAAAAAAAAAAAAAAAAAAAAAAAAAAAAAAAGAAATTTCGCAGCATTTGACAGCACTAGAAAATGAATTTGAGCGATATTTTCCTGAACTTACTGATGATGAGCTGGATTTGGTGCGAAACCCATTCAAATTATCAGTTGAAAAGGTTTCTCATGATTGTCAAGATGAATTTCTGGAGCTGAAAAATGATTCGGGAGCAAGAGATGTGTTCGATGAGAAACCAATGACGGAATTTTGGCCTTTGACGTGCGATTCCTACCCAAAAGTGGCAGAAAAAGCAATCCGTGCATTGCTTCCATTTGCGTCATCACATCTTTGTGAGTCAGGCTTTTCAGCTCTGTTGAAAATTAAAACGAAAGGACTTAATAGATTAGATGTTGAAAATGATCTCCGTTGTGCCTCTACAAGCCCTCCTCCGCGTATTTCAGAATTGCTGCAGGAAAAATAATCACAGTGTTCTCATTGATTACAATCTTCATTTAAATGAAGTTAATTATGAATCTTCAATATCCTGGTTTTGTAATGAGCATTTTGTTTGATGAAGCATAATTTTCTGGCATTCTGGTGTCGTATATTAAGCTACAATTATTTGACATATTAACTGTTTGTTTATTGTAGTATGATTAATGTGGTGTTTTAATATTGTGAATATAAAAATGTTTTTATTTAAGTTTTAATATCCATCAGCGTATTCATTTGCCATTAACTGTATAAAACTACACTATAAAATTTATCTTTGCATGTAAAGGTTATGTAAAACTATGGAAGAAAATAAGGATTGTCAGTATTATAGGCATGTTATTTTTAATGCACCTTTTGGGGCTGACAATTTAGGATAGGTGGACGAGGGTTGGATGACAGTCTGAACATATGGTGAAGGGGGCACGGGCCCAAAAAAAGGTTGAGAACCACTGTCCTAATAGATAGTCAAGAGATACAGAGAAATGTACGTTGAGGAAAGGAAGTTTTCTGGATCACTGTTGTTTAATTCTATTATAACATTATTCAATTTTTAAAAACGTATGGATCACGAACTATGTAATTTCAATCATCATCAAATCAGCAAATGTCTTGCTGACTGGCATGGGTGCCGAACATGCTTGACATCTTGTAATCCCCAACAGCAAGCATCAATTCATGCACTGATACTCTTCTATGCTATAACACAAGGCTGTCCAGAATCGTTTTTCTCAGTCTTCCTCAATCTCTAATTCCACAAATCTTTTCAGTTATAACATTATTATCTAACTTCTGTTTTCATAAAATATGGACAATAAATTATTATTATTATTATCCATCCATCATGTGCCATGGAAGTAAAGAACAAATTTGATATATTGTCTGATCTAGCGATCCTATTTCAAGATGTGGATGATCAATGGGAAATACTGAAGAATTCAATCAGTTTAGCTGCAGAAAAAAACTATTCCAAAATTAAAGAAAGTGGGTCGACAGACATGGATGACTGACGAAATTTTTACAGCTAATGGAAACAAGAAGACAGAACAACAATAATCCTGCCAAATATAAAGAAATTCGCAGAAAAGTCGGAATATTATGTAAAGAGGCAAAAGAAGTATAGCTCGAGAAAAATTGCATAGAAATTGAAACACAACACAACAGTAAAAATACCAAACTACTGCACAAAAGAATTCAGGAAGAAGCTTACTAGTCAAAGAACACATACATCAGCAGGCTGCCTAAAGACAAAAGATGGAAAATCATAAAAGAAAAAGATCAGATTTTACATGTATGGTCAGATTATGTGAAATACCTTTATGATGATAACAGAGAAGAACAGTATGATATTCAAAATAATAATGAAGGACCATCAATTTTGAAGATGGAGGTTCAGAATGCTCTTAACCATATGAAATCTGGCAAGAACCCCCGGTTCAGACAGCATCACAACAGAAATGATTAATGCTCTAGAACAGAGGTTCCCAAACCACGGCCCGTGGGCCATTTGTGGCCCGCCAGCCGTCAGAACGTGGCATGCGATGCCTCGTTATTTAATATATTTTAATAATTTCAAAAATACACTCAGAGCGTCAGGTCAGCGTGCAATAATTTACTCTGCTCATGGTTGTTTTGCTAAGATATGATCGAATGCGCCTGTTCAGTTCGCAACAAAACGTTACGAAGTTCCCATATCCCAGCCTTGTCGACCAATCAGAGTTTACACTGCTTGCCAATACAATTCATGGGCTAATTTTAAAAAACCCTAGAAACATTTTTACAAATAAAATGATGTGGAAACATTGTCTATTTCTAGTGTCTCTTCAAAACATTTCAAGAGTGAAATAAAACACACCCACTGAAACAAGTAAAGAGCTTCAAGTATCTAGGAAGTATAATATCACCAAATGGCAATTCAGAAGATAAGATCAAAATAGATGGAATAAAGCAAACCAACTCATTGGACAAATGGCACCAATACTAAAGAACAAACACGAATCAATAGATAAAAAAAGCATTCTACAACACAAATCTTTTTGATAAAACCGCAAAACCCCATTGATTTTGTGATATTTACTTTAATATTACAATTACATATAAAACAACATTTGTATTATATTAGCATCATTACTACATGCTGTTCAAATTTGAGGATTTTTTTACGAAACAATATTTGATTAAATGTTTCAAAAACATGTTTGATGATGTATTCTTCATGAAGGAGAGGTGAAGAAATGTGTCATAAGCAAATCCAGTATTTAAAATCAAGTGGAAATTCAAGAAGCAGATGAAAACCAGTGTGGAGCTAGTCTTAAGGAACAATACATTTTGAGCAAGATCAAGATCATCAGGTATTGAGTGAGATGGAAGCAATGTGACTGCACCAAGGAAACATAGGCTTATACAGCTGAGAGTGCAGATCTATTCATTGATTGTTTGATTGGGTTCCAAGACTATGTTCATTGCACAGTGAAACTATCTATATTAGAGCTTTAGTCTCCTGCTTTTGATAACACTAGGGGAGCATCAACTCACTGCATCAACTCTGTAGCACCAGTGACGATCCCAGTATGTGTGTACCAGAACCCCAACACCATAAAATCTACTGTGACTGGTTTTTCCAAATTTTTAAATGTTGCCAGAGTAGTGGCCTTGTGGTCTACAGTCATTTAAGAATGAGAACCCACAGTGACAATGTACATAGTAAAATATAGAGTGTTTGTCTGCAGTAATCATAGTGATGTTACTGCTGGTGTTCTGTGAATCAATGAGTCCATATCAGCAAGGAATGAAACCATTAAAGTTGTTCAGTTCAATCAATGAACATTATAAATCAATTATCTTCAGTGGAACACATTTTTATAAATGTGGTCAGTTTATATCAGGTTGTTTCTAAATCCCATGACATCCAACAGGATGGAAAGTGAATTTTTCTTATTTGTTGTTGCCTCAAGCAAGTGTGAGTGTCTCTGTGAAATGAAGTTTGGACATTGCAGCAGAGTTCAGAACATGTGAGTCCGGATTCCCTCGATGTATCATCGGCACCCAGCAACTATACATCGCGGCCAGACGAAGGACAAAGCCATGTAAAATTTCTGGTACCTGCAGAATGTGGTTAAAATGTGACAAGTTGAGTATAAGATATGTTTGAGTACTTTTCTGGAATTGTGCATATATGAGTGTGTGTATGCTAGTACTAATAAATGTCAAATACCACGGATGTTATTTCCAACGTTACAATTCACTAATGCCTCAAATACTCATCTAATGAAGATGGGGCAAGATGGTTGTTCATTCTTTCCGCCCGTTACGCGATGTCCTGGGCACCATCCGAGAGACGAGCATGTTCGATGACAAGTCCTTGATACAAAATCTGGACATTCTGAATGAATCTCTGGTTACAAAGTCCAAGCGAACCTCCAATGCACCCAAGCTGCCGGTTACAAAATCTAACTGCATTTTAGCTAGACTATTTAGCTTAGAAAACACAAGGCTAATTCATAAATACCACCACATCTATTGACATACGGCAGAAGCCATGTGGGTTATCCTGGTAGTCAGTGTGTAATTTGGTCACATGTCGTACTACAGCGCTCAACGTATATAGTTAACCAGATTACTGTTGTCGTCACTGCTTTGTTTGGTGACGAGAGTTATGTTTCCGTTGTGTGTACTTACAATTTGATAGATTTTTGTTTATTACATTTGTTTTGTTCCCATTATACATGTATATACTGTTTTCGCCAGGAATGAGGCGCTGGAACCTCTTGCCCCCGGGTAGATTGGGCCCGTTAGCTATTAAATCGGCCAATCTAGGAGATGGAAAACTCCGATTATAAACCCCTAAGTTTAAGGTGGACCGACGTGCCGAGGACTGAATGGCCACGGGTGAGTTGGTCGTGAACGTGGAACGTCTGGTATGCGGGCGGGGCGGCGCCAGGCGTGTGGACTCCTGAGGGACATCCCTTGCCCCTTCCCTAGTAAGCAGGCAATGCTAGGGTGACAGTTTTTTTCATGCATTATCCAAACTTTGCTTATGGATTTAATTAAACATGGGAATCGTCGCCGGAGCTACGGAACTCGTGCTCTGCGCTTGACACATCTTTCAGCGGCTAGCGAAGAGAGAGAGTGAGGAGGAGAAGGCGAGGAAATGGTGTGAGAAGAAGGCATAGAAATAGGAGGGCAGGCGCCAGGAGAACAAGACGAAAAGTGGAAAGATTAGGTTTCAACCATGTAAGAGTGGGATACTGGAACTGTCGTAGTGCCAGGCAGAGAGGTCCTGTATTGGAGAGGCTAATATATGATTTTGATGTCCTCATGCTCCAGGAGTTAAATACAGACAAATACCATTGCCCTGGGTACGTCAGTTATATAAACACCACTGGGCAGAAGAGACATGGGCAAGGTCTGCTTGTGAAGAAAGGAGTGAAGCATGTGGCACTTGACTTGAGCCAGTGGAATTACAGTGCAAGAGAGGAGAGGCATACAAATGGAGATTGGTGGCCTAAGTTGGAACATCATAAATGTATATGCCACAGTGGACTGTTTTGTCAGAAAGGAACAATGAGACTGGCTTAAGGAATTGGAGGAATTACCGGGTGATAGGTTACTCATATGTGGCGACTTCAATGCGAGGAACAGAGATTGGGACAGTAGTGGAGAAAACAGACAAGGAATAGCCCTTGCGGATGCCATGGTGGACTCCGATGTGGTCTGCATAAATGATGGTAGGCCGACTAGAATGGCAATGAGGCTTGGCGATGCAGACACTGCTATTGATTTGGCACTTGTCTCCCAGTCATCAATCCTTGATGTAAAGTGGACTGTTTTGAATGACCATAGGAGTGATCACATGCCATGCTCAGTCCTGATCTCTAAGTCCAGGAAAGTTAAGGCTGGGAGAGCGCGCAAGACCTTTCGGTATGAGTGGACCGACGGCCTTCTTGGACGCCTCAGACAGGGGGCATGCAACAGGACTGTTAAAACTCCTTTTTTGCAGCCCCCATGGTGGACCCCAGAAGTAGACAATGCTTGGAAAGCAAAGAGAGCTGCAGTGAAGCAGCTAAGGAAAGTGCGACAGCCACCCCAAAGCTCACGAGAGGAAGTGGACACAGCGGAAAATGACAAGAAAGCCAAGGTGGAGGCTTTCAAGCGATGTGCTGCAGAGGCCAAGAACGTAAAATGGGAATGTTTTATGAAGGAGATTGGAGGTGATAAAACATTGCGTAAATTCAGGAAATTGCACAGACAAATGCAAAGAAAAGATCGGCCTATGACAGTGGGAACAATTTATAAAGAGGGGAGACGTTTCTCCAGAGATTTTTAGAGCAGACCAATTATAATGATGCGGATACCAGGGATGCAGTTAGAGAGGCATTATCTGGCACAATGGAGAATATGCCTTATGAAGACATCATACGGGTTGAAGATGTTAAACATATTTTGGAAAAGGCAAAAGACACGGCACCAGGGCCCGATGGTGTTAGGTATGGCCACATGAAGGTTTTGAGCGATGTAGACCTGAAGGAGATGGCCGACTGCTTTAATCAGAGCATTAGTCCAGCATCAGTACCGCAGGATTGGTTGCATAGCTATCTCATCCCTCTCCCAAAACCATTCAATGATCATTCAAAACTTAGCGGCTTTAGGATCATAACCCTTCAAAATACATTTTGGAATGTTTTAGAGAAGATAGTTGCTGTTAAGCTGCAGGATTTTTTTGAAAGGGGGAAGCTTCTTCCAAGAGGCCTGGGGAGCTACAGGCCAGGAAAAGATACCTGGTCAAATGCAGCCACTTTTGCCTTTGACTTTTATGATGGGTTCCAGAGTAGACAGGAAAAGATGGCGGTAGCGCTTGATCTCGAGGATGCGTACAATAGAGTTCGCTATGATATTTTGATGACCGCACTTATGGAGAAGGGGGTCAATCCCTGGTTGGTGAACTTGATAGCAGCCGTCCTGCATTCTCGTCGGGTTGCTCTCCGTCTGGGTGCATGGACCTCAGAGCCACATATTTTAACCCCAGGACTGCCATGGGGATCTGCAATCTCACCGGTGCTCTTTAATGTGTATACGAGAAAGATTTCATACCTAGAAGCACCAGGGGTTGGAAGGATTCTAACATTTGCGGATGATATTCTTGCATACAGGCAGGGGAGAAATAGGAAGCAAACAGCCCGGGAGCTACAGGCGACAGTAGACAAAGTGATTGACTGGTGCACTGAAATGAGTGCTGTCATCCACCCGGAAAAGGCCTCTGTTTTGTGGTGCTCTCTGGACAACAGGATAGTGAGAGATGATGCCCCAATCCTCACGATAGATGGGAGAAGCGTCAACAGAGAGAACAAACTGAAGTATCTGGGAATCACATTTGACAGGATTCTGTCCTTCAAGGACCACGTGGAGACGGTTGTGACAATATCTCAAAAGGGACTCAATGCACTTAAAACTATGGCTGCAATGGACACAGAGCAGAGAATGCTCTTCACACTATACCAGCACTTGATCCTCTCAGTGATTGATTATGGACTAGGACTACTCACTGTCTCAAAGAGTCAGCTGGTGAAATTAAGAGCGCATACAGAACGAAGCTATGCGGGCCATTCTAGGATGCACCCGAGACACCCCAGTAGTGTGTATGCGTTGCATCCTTGGTCTGCCTACTGTTGCTGGTAGGCACAAGGTGATGCAGGCGAAGGCATACCTCAGAGTAGCTGCAGACACAGATCACCCGTTGCATGAGGCGCTGGACGTAGTGAAGGGTCAGAGACTGATAAGAGGGAAATCATGGATGGCTCAGGCGGAGGATACGATCAAACAGGTGTGCCCCTTGGAGAACATCGGGCGAGGAGAGGAGTGGGTCAGAGTGCCATCGGAGCAGTCAGACTTGTGCAGAGTTATAATCACATTGAGCCGGGAGTGCAGAGGGGCCACGGAAGTGGAAATTCAGCAACTAAATCAGGATAATTATCGCCCGGGTGATGTGATTATCTACACGGATGGTTCGGTGTTGAGAGGTAGGAGAAGAGCCTGGGGATTCTTAGCAAAAGCTAATAGTCGATGTTTGGTGCAGGAGAGCTTGGCGTATGATGACACAACATCTAGCTTGAGAATGGAGGTGGAGGCGGTCAATGCAGCTTTCCGCTGGATAGAGAACACGATACATACACACATTGTGATTGTAACTGACTCAGAAAGCATGCTGAGGAGGGTGAGGACATGCAGGCTTCGTGCAGAGTGGCTTGCTTTGCTTCGGAGGTCACGGGTAGCAAGCATCACCTGGATCTTTTCTCCGGGGCATGCCAGTGTCCTGGGGAATGAACAGGCGGACAGAATGGCTGGCTCGGCAAAACTTGGTGCAGTATTGATGCATGACAAGACAGACGTGGTTGCGGCCTTGTGGGAGCACGTGTACACCTCGGAGGAGCAAATGGATCACCATAGTCTGGTAAGAATGAGACAGCGAGGTGTGACGAGGGGATCTGGCCGACGCTCGGCGCTCGGAGGAAAGGCGAGACGGACATATAATCAGATTGCTACTGGAACTATTAGTGTTGGAACTCTTCGCTGGCTGCTGAGGATGGGGACGGAGCGCTTATGGGAATGTTCCGAATGCTGTGATGTCGGTTCCTAAATCAATCAATCAATTAATCAATCATAGGTATCCATTTGACGAATGGCCTCTCAAACCTGTGGAAAAAAGGTGTTTTAAACTGTACTGTGTAAATGGGTCTCCCTCATTCACCATGACAAGGTCACTGTGTTCTGTCTGTTTACGGAGATTTGATTTCTTTATTATTTTGGTTTGCTTGAAAAGAATTGCCTATTATATCTTATACATACTTCACAGTCTTTTATTGTTGCGTTTGCTCGCTTTGAACTCAAGCGTAGTCCATACACACTATTTATAGAAGTGCTAGGCTGAATTTTGCGCGTGCATTAGCTTTCCCTATTAACAATGTCTCTCGCCATCAGGCGAACCCACTCCAACTTCAGAGGTACTTGTAATTTATGTCCCCAAGTCAAGGACGATAGGTCAACATTTTAGTCCAACTGTCCGGTGTAGGGGTTAAACCCGTTACCTCGGCATCAGCACACTGGATGTTTAAGAACGCGCGTTCTTATCCATTCGGCCATGCATACCTCACAGTCTTTCTTAGTTCGCTCAGTGGTCCGAGAAGTTATGCTTTTACTGTTATTTTTTTTTAGGCCAGAAGGTTTGTCTTGATATGTCGTACTCGGGGCAGTCTTGGAATATGTAATCTGTCTGGGGTGCCAATCCACATGGCTAATTTGCCAGTCTGATTTTTTTTTATACATATGGCTGCAGAGCTGACTGTGTGCCATTCTTAGGCACAGGAAAATGATTTGTTTGGGTCTGTTCATAATAAGATAATCATACGATGCTGATTTTGGTAGCTTTCTGATTCATTTGATGATTCTTTTCTTTTGGTCGTATGTGACTGGTACACCCAACTGCTCTTTTGATGCATCTTCTGTAGGTAGTTGAACAGCTCTCTCTTTCTGTGCATGTCAAGACAGTAAACATTGTATGGTGATCTTATATTGTTTGTATAGTTCAGACTGCAGTGTCTGTAGTACTTGCAATATTCTACACTGGAGTGCCTGAAGCAATCATTTTGTGTCAGTCAGTGATATTTGAGGTCTGACAATCCACTCTGCTAAGGCAGTATCTGCTATGAAGTTATTTCTATAGTTAACCCCCAAAAAAGTCGCTTAAAAGTCGACAGGGTCGACTTCATTGCACCAGGATTTATCCCATATGGCTCAGTCTCTTTCCACAGCGCTGAAAGCGTCGCACAAAACACGAACTCCTTAGTTCCAGCGACGACCCTCAGAAGTCTCCGGAAAAAAATGCACTCGTGAACCAAAGGACGCGGCCCGGAATCAAACCCACAACCTTCGGAGCCTGAGTCAGATGGCTTGGCCACGGAGACTCCCTATAGTTAACAAGTATCTTTCAATACAGCATATGTACTGAATGAATTAATACTTACCACTGTTGTAGCAATGGCCATACCCACCATAATAAGCACAGGGAATACCTTAAGCATAATCATCTTCCGATTTTAAAAAATCTAGGTGGTTAACAATTGAGATAATACCTTCATTCGCTATCCGAGGCACTGCTTTCATCACGAAATTCAAAGAAAAGTGAAATAGCTGCTTCCCGCGGTGCAATTGCTTCCAGCGGTGGAAATGCTTCCAGCGGTGGAATTGCTGCTGCTGCAACACGGAAACAGTAAACAGATCTCTGAAATGAATAGTTAGCAACCAGGACAAAAGCACTTAAATAATAAAAGCCTAACTCATTAGCCATCACAAGTCCCAGTAGTAAAACCATGATTGCAAATATCAATAGATAATTTTTCTTTCTACAGGCCAAGGGAAAATCATTAAAATAGTAATTTCTGTACATTAGCATTTGAGCATGGTACAAACAGCCATACTGACGCTTTTTAATTATTGTTTGATTATGTTCAGAAAAATGTTTAATATTATATACATTATTTTTCACAGATTTTTTTTGTTGTTGCATTCCCTCGCTTTGAACTCAATCGTAGTCCATACACGTGCTACTATGTCTAGTAAACTGGACTTATTTTTGCGAGTAGTATGTCCCAAATACCATTGTCCCTGGCCATCAGCTGAACCCACTCTGGCTTCTGAGGTGCTTGTAATTTACATCTCCAACTCAAGAATTCTCGCTCTGTAACGGAGGGGTTACGGACGCAATTCATAGTCCCGCATACCGCGTTCGAAACACAGCTGCAGGCAATTTGGCAGCAGACCGCTTTGCGTTGATGTTCATTAAAAATGGTATAAGTGCCAGTCGTTCAAAAAGCAATTGCAAGCTACTGAACATAAACTTGCCAAGAAATCACAAACATCAAAACAACGCTGGGGTTGACTGCGACATCCTTTAGAGGATATGCAACTAACATTTTTTTTAAAAGCTAGGATGAAATTTACACAGATATCACCATCATCATCCCATAGCAAGTCATTTGCAGAATGTCACACTCACAACCAGCTGGATATATTCTCCATCCTTCACGGGGTCTCAGAGTGACACTCTCACAACCAGCTGGACATATTCTCCATCCTTCGCCGGGACTCAGAGTGTCACTCTCACAACCAGCTGGACATATTCTCCATCCTTCGCCGGGGTCTCAGAGTGACACTCTCACAACCAGCTGGACATATTCTCCATCCTTTGCCGGGTCTCAGAGTGTCACTCTCACAACCAGCTGGACATATTCTCCATCCTTTGCCGGGTCTCAGAGTGACACTCTCACAACCAGCTGGACATATTCTCCATCCTTTGCCGGGTCTCAGAATGTCACTCTCACAACCAGCTGGACATATTCTCCATCCTTTGCCGGGTCTCAGAGTGACACTCTCACAACCAGCTGGACATATTCTCCATCATTTGCCGGGTCTCAGAGTGACACTCTCACAACCAGCTGGACATATTCTCCATCCTTTGCCGGGTCTCAGAGTGTCACTCTCACAACCAGCTGGACATATTCTCCATCCTTTGCCGGGTCTCAGAGTGACACTCTCACAACCAGCTGGACATATTCTCCATCCTTCGCCGGGGTCTCAGAGTGTCACTCTCACAACCAGCTGGACATATTCTCCATCCTTTGCCGGGTCTCAGAGTGACACTCTCACAACCAGCTGGACATATTATCCATCTTTTGCCAGGTCTCAAAATGTCACGCTGACAACCATCCATCCATCCATCATGTGCCATGCCGGTAAGCGTGGGCGGTCATGTTCTGCCATCTCACTCGATCACCAGAGTCGTGGATCAGTTCCGTGTTTCTGTCTCGACCATGCCACAAGGCCAAGCCATCCAGGTACTTGCTTCTAGGTCTTCCCATTGGTCTGTTCCCCTCGATCTTACCAGTCGTCACCAAGTTCTCCAATCCATTCTTCTCATAACATGCCCAAAATATTCTGACTGTCTACGTCTAATTTCTCTAATCAATTTACGATCTTCATATTTTTCTTGAAGAACTTGTTCATTGGTCTTTCTGGCTGTCCATGGTATTCTTTGCATTTTCCTCAGTAACCACATCTCTACAGCCATCAGATGTTTTTCAGCCTGACTGCTCATTGTCCACGCTTCACATCCATATAAAAGTACAGGTTCTATGTAGCATCTCAACACTCTTTTTCTCGTTTCAATTGACATCTTTTTATTGGTCAGTATGTTTTTCATCTTGCTAAAGGCTACTTTTGCCATGGCGATTCTTGTTCTAATCTCTTCAAGGCATCTTCCATCAGATGTTATTACTGTTCCGAGATAATTGTACCTATTCACTTGTTGAAGAATATTCCCATTTACTTGTATATTACTTTGTGGTATTTCGTTCTTCCTAGTGACGACCATAATCTGTGTCTTTTTACAATTTAATTCTAACCCTAGTTGTTCACTGTGTGTAACAATCGCATCTACTAAATTTTTCAGGTCCTGTTCATTGTCTGCAATCAAGACTGTATCATCTGCATATCTAATGTTATTGATGCATCGTCCCCCAATGTTCACACAACATGATTTTCTTGGCATCTGTAAAGAAGGTAGTTTGCCATTGCTTTCCCTCCTAGCAGTGACCATACTGGTCAGTGACCGTAGCCATTGTCTCCTCAAAATTGAGATCCTCTGCCTACCGTCGTGAAGGTGGAGACCATAACCTACAACTATCTGTCGGTTGCTCTCCATCTTCATCCACCACCTGCACCCATGGCTTCACGTAACCCTGATCGGGGGGATAAACGGGTACTCCACCTTGCCCAAGGGTGTCCCGTAGGCTAGCGGAGGGAAGGAGGCGCCTTACTTCTCCTTTGATAGGGGATACCCCTACCCCGCTACCCAACCGCTGACAACCAGCTGGACATATTCTCCATCTTTTGCTGGGTCTCAAAATGTCACTCTCACAACCAGGTGGACATATTCTCCATACTTTGCCAGATCTCAGTGTCACTCTCATAACCAGCTGGACATATTCTCCATCCTTTGTCGGATCACAGAGTGTCTCTCACAACCAACTGGACATATTCTCCATCCTTTGCCGGATCTCAGAGTGTCACTCTCACAACCAGCTGGATATATTCTCAATCCTTCGCCTGGTCTCAGAGTGTCACTCTCACAACCAGCTGGACATATTCTCCATCCTTCGCCGGGTCTCAGAGTGTCACACTCACAATCAGCTGGACATATTCTCCATCCTTCGCCGGGTCTCAGAGTGTCACTCTCACAACCAGCTGGACATATTCTCCATCCTTCGCCGGGTCTCAGAGTGTCACTCTCACAACCAGCTGGACATATTCTCCATCCTTCGCCGGGTCTCAGAGTGTCACTCTCACAACCAGCTGGACATATTCTCCATCCTTCGCGGGGTCTCAGAGTGTCACTCTCACAACCAGCTGGACATATTTTCCATCCTTCGCCGGGTCTCAGAGTGTCACTCTCACAACCAGCTGGACATATTCTCCATCCTTCGCGCGGTCTCAGAATGTCACTCTCACAACCAGCTGGACATATTTTCCATCCTTCGCCGGGTCTCAGAGTGTCACACTCACAACCAGCTGGATATATTCTCCATCGTTTGCCGGGTCTTAGAATGTCACTCTCACAACCGGCTGGACATATTCTCCATACTCTGCCGGGTCTTAGAATGGCACTCTCAAAACCAGCTGGACATATTCTCCATCGTTTGCCGGGTCTTAGAATGTCACTCTCACAAACGGATGGACATATTCTCCATCCTTTGCCGGGTCTTAGAATGTCACTCTCACAACCAACTGGACATATTCTCCATCTTTTGCCGGGTCTCAAAATGTCATGCTCACAACCAGCTGGACATATTCTCCACTCCATATTTTGCCGGGTCTCAAAATGTCACTCTCACAACCAGCTGGACATATTCTCCATCCTTTGCAAGATGTCAGAGTGTCACTCTCATAACCAGCAGGACATATTCTCCATCTTTTGCCGGGTCTCAAAATGTCACTCTCACAACCAGCTGGACATATTCTCCATCCTTTGCAAGATCTCACAGTGTCACTCTCATAACCAGCTGGACATATTCTCCATCCTTTGCCGGGTCTCAGGGTGTCACTCTCACAACCAGCTGGACATATCCTGCATCCTTTGCCGGGTCTTAGAATGTCACTCTCACAACCGGATGGACATATACTCCATCATTTGCCGGGTCATAGAATGTCACTCTCACAACCGGATGGATATATTCTACATCCTTTTCCAGGTCTAAGAATGTCACTCTCACAACCAACTGAACATATTCTCCATCTTTTGCCGGGTCTAAAATGTCACGCTGACAACCAGCTGGACATATTCTCCATCTTTTGCCGGGTCTCAAAATGTCACCCTCACAACCAGGTGAACATATTCTCCATACTTTGCCAGATCTCAGAGTGTCACACTCATAACCAGCTGGACATATTCTCCATCCTTTGTCGGATCTCAGAGTGTCTCTCACAACCAGCTGGACATATTCTCCATCCTTCGCCTGGTCTCAGAGTGTCACACTCACAACCAGCTGGACATATTCTCCATCCTTCGCCGGGTCGCAGAGTGTCACTCTCACAACCAGCTGGACATATTCTCCATCCTTCGCTGGGTCTCAGAGTGTCACTCTCACAACTAGCTGGTCATATTCTCCATCCTTTTCCGGGTCTCAGAGTGTCACTCTCACAACCAGCTGGACATATTCTCCATCCTTCGCCGGGTCTCAGAGTGTCCCACTCACAACCAGCTGGACATATTCTCCATTCTTTGCCGGGTCTCAGAGTGTCACTCTCACAACCAGTTAGACATATTCTCCATCCTTTGCCGGGTCTCAGAGTGTCACTCTCACAACCAGCTGGACATATTCTCCACCCTTCGCCGGGTCTCAGAGTGTCACTCTCACAACCAGCTGGACATATTCTCCATCCTTCGCCGGGTGTCAGAGTGTCACTCTCATAACCAGCTGGACATATTCTCCATCCTTTGTCGGGTCTCAGGGTGTCACTCTCACAACCGGATGGACATATTCTCCATCCTTTGCCGGGTCATAGAATGTCACTCTCACAACCGGATGGACATATTCTCCATACTTTGCCTGGTCTAAGAATGTCACTCATACAACCAACTGGACATATTCTCCATCTTTTGCCGGGTCTCAAAATGTCACTCTCACAACCAGGTGGACATATTCTCCATACTTTGTCGGATCTCAGAGTGTCTCTCACAACCAACTGGACATATTCTCCATCCTTTGCCGGGTCTCAGAATGTCACTCTCACAACCAGCTGGACATATTCTCCATCCTTCGCCGGGTCTCAGAGTGTCACACTCACAACCAGCTGGACATATTTTCCATCCTTCGCCGGGTCTCAGAGTGTCACTCTCACAACCAGCTGGACATATTCTCCATCCTTCGCCGGGTCTCAGAGTGTCACACTCACAACCAGCTGGACATATTCTCCATCCTTCGCCGGGTCTCAGAGTGTCACTCTCACAACCAGCTGGACATATTCTCCATCCTTTGCCGGGTCTCAGAATGTCACTCTCACAACCAGCTGGACATATTCTCCATCCTTCGCCGGGTCTCAGAGTGTCACACTCACAACCAGCTGGACATATTTTCCATCCTTCGCCGGGTCTCAGAGTGTCACTCTCACAACCAGCTGGACATATTCTCCATCCTTCGCCGGGTCTCAGAGTGTCACACTCACAAACAGCTGGACATATTCTCCATCCTTCGCCGGGTCTCAGAGTGTCACTCTCACAACCAGCTGGACATATTCTCCATCCTTCGCCGGGTCTCAGAGTGTCACTCTCACAACCAGCTGGACATATTCTCCATCCTTCGCGGGGTCTCAGAGTGTCACTCTCACAACCAGCTGGACATATTTTCCATCCTTCGCCGGATCTCAGAGTGTCACTCTCACAACCAGCTGGACATATTCTCCATCCTTCGCGCGGTCTCAGAATGTCACTCTCACAACCAGCTGGACATATTTTCCATCCTTCGCCGGGTCTCAGAGTGTCACACTCACAACCAGCTGGATATATTCTCCATCGTTTGCCGGGTCTTAGAATGTCACTCTCACAACCGGCTGGACATATTCTCCATACTCTGCCGGGTCTTAGAATGGCACTCTCACAACCAACTGGACATATTCTCCATCTTTTGCCGGGTCTCAAAATGTCATGCTCACAACCAGCTGGACATATTCTCCACTCCATATTTTGCCGGGTCTCAAAATGTCACTCTCACAACCAGCTGGACATATTCTCCATCCTTTGCAAGATGTCAGAGTGTCACTCTCATAACCAGCAGGACATATTCTCCATCTTTTGCTGGGTCTCAGAATGTCACTCTCACAACCAGCTGGACATATTCTCCATCCTTTGCAAGATCTCACAGTGTCACTCTCATAACCAGCTGGACATATTCTCCATCCTTTGCCGGGTCTCAGGGTGTCACTCTCACAACCAGCTGGACATATCCTGCATCCTTTGCCGGGTCTTAGAATGTCACTCTCACAACCGGATGGACATATACTCCATCATTTGCCGGGTCATAGAATGTCACTCTCACAACCGGATGGATATATTCTACATCCTTTGCCAGGTCTAAGAATGTCACTCTCACAACCAACTGAACATATTCTCCATCTTTTGCCGGGTCTAAAATGTCACGCTGACAACCAGCTGGACATATTCTCCATCTTTTGCCGGGTCTCAAAATGTCACCCTCACAACCAGGTGAACATATTCTCCATACTTTGCCAGATCTCAGAGTGTCACACTCATAACCAGCTGGACATATTCTCCATCCTTTGTCGGATCTCAGAGTGTCTCTCACAACCAGCTGGACATATTCTCCATCCTTCGCCTGGTCTCAGAGTGTCACACTCACAACCAGCTGGACATATTCTCCATCCTTCGACGGGTCGCAGAGTGTCACTCTCACAACCAGCTGGACATATTCTCCATCCTTCGCTGGGTCTCAGAGTGTCACTCTCACAACTAGCTGGTCATATTCTCCATCCTTTTCCGGGTCTCAGAGTGTCACTCTCACAACCAGCTGGACATATTCTCCATCCTTCGCCGGGTCTCAGAGTGTCCCACTCACAACCAGCTGGACATATTCTCCATTCTTTGCCGGGTCTCAGAGTGTCACTCTCACAACCAGCTAGACATATTCTCCATCCTTTGCCGGGTCTCAGAGTGTCACTCTCACAACCAGCTGGACATATTCTCCACCCTTCGCCGGGTCTCAGAGTGTCACTCTCACAACCAGCTGGACATATTCTCCATCCTTCGCCGGGTGTCAGAGTGTCACTCTCATAACCAGCTGGACATATTCTCCATCCTTTGTCGGGTCTCAGGGTGTCACTCTCACAACCGGATGGACATATTCTCCATCCTTTGCCGGGTCATAGAATGTCACTCTCACAACCGGATGGACATATTCTCCATCCTTTGCCGGGTCTAAGAATGTCACTCATACAACCAACTGGACATATTCTCCATCTTTTGCCGGGTCTCAAAATGTCACTCTCACAACCAGGTGGACATATTCTCCATACTTTGTCGGATCTCAGAGTGTCTCTCACAACCAACTGGACATATTCTCCATCCTTTGCCGGGTCTCAGAATGTCACTCTCACAACCAGCTGGACATATTCTCCATCCTTCGCCGGGTCTCAGAGTGTCACACTCACAACCAGCTGGACATATTTTCCATCCTTCGCCGGGTCTCAGAGTGTCACTCTCACAACCAGCTGGACATATTCTCCATCCTTCGCCGGGTCTCAGAGTGTCACACTCACAACCAGCTGGACATATTCTCCATCCTTCGCCGGGTCTCAGAGTGTCACTCTCACAACCAGCTGGACATATTCTCCATCCTTCGCCGGGTCTCAGAGTGTCACTCTCACAACCAGCTGGACATATTCTCCATCCTTCGCGGGGTCTCAGAGTGTCACTCTCACAACCAGCTGGACATATTTTCCATCCTTCGCCGGATCTCAGAGTGTCACTCTCACAACCAGCTGGACATATTCTCCATCCTTCGCGCGGTCTCAGAATGTCACTCTCACAACCAGCTGGACATATTTTCCATCCTTCGCCGGGTCTCAGAGTGTCACACTCACAACCAGCTGGATATATTCTCCATCGTTTGCCGGGTCTTAGAATGTCACTCTCACAACCGGCTGGACATATTCTCCATACTCTGCCGGGTCTTAGAATGGCACTCTCAAAACCAGCTGGACGTATTCTCCATCGTTTGCCGGGTCTCAGGGAGTCACTCTCACAACCAGCTGGACATATTCTCCATCTTTTGCCGGGTCTCAAAATGTCACTCTCATAACCAGCAGGACAAATTCTCCATCTTTTGCCGGGTCTCAGAATGTCACTCTCACAACCAGCTGGACATATTCTCCATCCTTTGCAAGATCTCACAGTGTCACTCTCATAACCAGCTGGACATATTCTCCATCATTTGCCGGGTCTCAGGGTGTCACTCTCACAACCAGCTGGACATATCCTCCATCCTTTGCCGGGTCTTAGAATGTCACTCTCACAACCGGATGGACATATACTCCATCATTTGCCGGGTCATAGAATGTCACTCTTACAACCGGATGGATATATTCTACATCCTTTGCCAGGTCTAAGAATGTCACTCTCACAACCAACTGAACATATTCTCCATCTTTTGCCGGGTCTAAAATGTCACGCTGACAACCAGCTGGACATATTCTCCATCTTTTGCCGGGTCTCAAAATGTCACTCTCACAACCAGGTGGACATATTCTCCATACTTTGCCAGATCTCAGTGTCACTCTCATAACCAGCTGGACATATTCTCCATCCTTTGTCGGATCTCTGAGTGTCTCTCACAACCAACTGGACATATTCTCCATTCTTTGCCGGGTCTCAGAGTGTCACTCTCACAACCAGCTGGATATATTCTCAATCCTTCGCCTGGTCTCAGAGTGTCACTCTCACAACCAGCTGGACATATTCTCCATCCTTCGCCAGGTCTCAGAGTGTCACTCTCACAACCAGCTGGACATATTCTCCATCCTTTGCCGGGTCTCAGAGTGTCACACTCACAACCAGCTGGACATATTCTCCATCCTTCGCCGGGTCTCAGAGTGTCACTCTCACAACCAGCTGGACATATTCTCCATCCTTCGCCGGGTCTCAGAGTGTCACTCTCACAACCAGCTGGACATATTCTCCATCCTTCGCGGGGTCTCAGAGTGTCACTCTCACAACCAGCTGGACATATTTTCCATCCTTCGCTGGGTCTCAGAGTGTCACTCTCACAACCAGCTGGACATATTCTCCATCCTTAGCGCGGTCTCAGAATGTCACTCTCACAACCAGCTGGACATATTTTCCATCGTTTGCCGGGTCTCAGGGTGTCACTCTCACAACCAGCTGGACATATTCTCCATTTTTTTCCGGGTCTTAGAATGTCACTCTCACAAACGGATGGACATATTCTCCATCCTTTGCCGGGTCTTAGAATGTCACTCTCACAACCAACTGGACATATTCTCCATCTTTTGCCGGGTCTCAAAATGTCATGCTCACAACCAGCTGGACATATTCTCCATATTTTGCCGGGTCTCAAAATGTCACTCTCACAACCAGCTGGACATATTCTCCATCCTTTGCAAGATCTCAGAGTGTCACTCTCATAACCAGCAGGACATATTCTCCATCTTTTGCCGGGTCTCAGAATGTCACTTTCACAACCAGCTGGACATATTCTCCATCCTTTGCAAGATCTCACAGTGTCACTCTCATAACCAGCTGGACATATTCTCCATCCTTTGCCGGGTCTCAGGGTGTCACTCTCACAACCAGCTGGACATATCCTCCATCCTTTGCCGGGTCTTAGAATGTCACTCTCACAACCGGATCGACATATACTCCATCATTTGCCGGGTCATAGAATGTCACTCTCACAACCGGATGGATATATTCTACATCCTTTGCCAGGTCTAAGAATGTCACTCTCACAACCAACTGAACATATTCTCCATCTTTTGCCGGGTCTAAAATGTCACGCTGACAACCAGCTGTACATATTCTCCATCTTTTGCCGGGTCTCAAAATGTCACTCTCACAACCAGGTGGACATATTCTCCATACTTTGCCAGATCTCAGAGTGTCACACTCATAACCAGCTGGACATATTCTCCATCCTTTGTCGGATCTCAGAGTGTCTCTCACAACCAGCTGGACATATTCTCCATCCTTCGCCTGGTCTCAGAGTGTCACACTCACAACCATCTGGACATATTCTCCATCCTTCGCCGGGTCGCAGAGTGTCACTCTCACAACCAGCTGGACATATTCTCCATCCTTCGCGGGGTCTCAGAGTGTCACTCTCACAACTAGCTGGTCATATTCTCCATCCTTTTCCGGGTCTCAGAGTGTCACTCTCACAACCAGCTGGACATATTCTCCATCCTTCGCCGGGTCTCAGAGTGTCCCACTCACAACCAGCTGGACATATTCTCCATTCTTTGCCGGGTCTCAGAGTGTCACTCTCACAACCAGCTAGACATATTCTCCATCCTTTGCCGGGTCTCAGAGTGTCACTCTCACAACCAGCTGGACATATTCTCCATCCTTCGCCGGGTCTCAGAGTGTCACTCTCACAACCAGCTGGACATATTCTCCATCCTTTGTCGGGTCTCAGGGTGTCACTCTCACAACCGGATGGACATATTCTCCATCCTTTGCCGGGTCATAGAATGTCACTCTCACAACCGGATGGACATATTCTCCATCCTTTGCCGGGTCTAAGAATGTCACTCATACAACCAACTGGACATATTCTCCATCTTTTGCCGGGTCTCAGAGTGTCACACTCACAACCAGCTGGACATATTCTCTATCCTTTGTCGGATCTCAGAGTGTCTCTCACAACCAACTGGACATATTCTCCATCCTTTGCCGGGTCTCAGAGTGTCACACTCACAACCAGCTGGACATATTCTCTATCCTTTTCTCGGATCTCAGAGTGTCACTCTCACAACCAGCTGGACATATTCTCAATCCTTCGCCTGGTCTCAGAGTGTCACACTAACAACCAGCTGGACATATTCTCCATCTTTTGCCGGGTCTTAGAATGCCACTCTCACAACCAGCTAGACATATTCACCATATTTTGCCGCGTCTCAGAGTGTCACTCTCACAGCCAGCTTGGCTGTCCTCATCGTCCTCATCTGCAACAGCCTGCGAAGAGTCCCAATACTAATGACACCAATAGCAATCTGATTATGTGTCCACCTGGCCTTGTGTTGGAGTTTTCAGTGCCGGTCAGATCCTTTCGTCACTCCCTGCAGCACCATTCTCTTCAACCTATGATAATCTAACTTCATCTGCGCTATCATCATGATTCCAAAGGGCCCAACCACACCTGCATTATCATGCACCAAAACCCAACCAAGGCGTGCAGACCCAGCCAATCTGTCCGCCTGCTCGTTTCCCACCACATCAGCCAATCTGTCCCAGAGTATTTCAGCTTGCCTCACATGAAGCTGTTCATGAGCCGGTGTTCTTCGATGTTCACATCTGGTTAAATGTCAGCATTTTTAAAAATCTTCCTGATCCACGGTATTGTCAGAACTTTTGCTGTAATATTTAATTCAAAAGTCTAAATTTTCTTCCTTAGTGACTGAGAAATCTATATCTAAATGTGTTTATTATCTCAGAATTCATAACCTGGTGTGTATATCACAGTATTTAAATTTGCAAGATATTATCTCACAATATAGTTAACATAAAATGTACCTCCTATTCCACTGTTTCTGCCTCTGCCTGTGTTTCTGCCTGTTCCTCTGTTTCTGCCTGTTCCTCTGGGTCTCGTACTGGGTCTTCTATTTCCAGTACCCCTTGATGCTCCAGCTCCGGCCGTGTATGTTGCTGCTACTGCTGCAGGTATATTGCCAGATGGGCCGGCCTCTGCTGCATCAAACATCTCTTGCGCAACTATAAAACAAACCAGACTACTATTGCCATGTCTTTAACAAACATAATTATAATTCTAGAAATCTTTTTCTCCATAAACATTTTTTGTAATATATATTTCAAAAGGATGAGTTAATCTTCTTCTCCGTGCATTTTTCATATTTATTTCGCAGGTCAGCATGGCTGAATGAATAAGAACGTGTGCTGTTAAACAGCTGGCGTGCTGATGCCAAGGTAAGGGGTTCAACCCCTACACCGGACAGTTGGACTAAAATGTTGACCTATTGTCCTTGACTTATTTAGATTTCTCTAAAGTCGGAGTGGGTTCGTCTGAAAGGCGAGGGACATTGTTAATAGGGAAAGCTAATCCACATGTAAAATTCAGTCCAGCACTACTAGAAGTTGTGTATGGACTGCACTTGAGTTCAAATCGAGCAATCGCAAAAAAGCAAACAAATAAACAAAAAAGCAAAAAAATACAATATATATATATATTTCAAAAAGATGAGTCAAGTAGTAAATATTGTTCTCCATAAACATTGTTAACAATATATATTTCAAATAGATGAGCCAAGTAGTAAATCTTGTTCTCCATAAACATTGTTAACATATATATATATTTTTTTTAATGAGCCACGTAAATCTTGTTCCCCATAAACATTCTTATAACATATATTTCAAAAAGATGAGTCAAGTAATAAATCTTGTTCCCCCAAAACATTTTTTTATGATATATATTTCAAAAAGATGAGTCAAGTAGTAAATCTTGTTCCCCCAAAACATTTTTTTATGATATATATTTCAAAAAGACGAATCAAGTATAGGGTGTATTCACCCTCTGTGGAGTTCATGCAACATAAAAGGTAAATACAAAACTTGGAATGGCAATATTTTCAAAAACCCCACAGTCATTAAAAATACACCCTATGGTAGAGGACCTTTTTACATACTTGTTATATGGTGCTAGCCCCATATTTGTACAGACCAATCAACACTTGAAGGTTGATGTGGTCAGTATTACAATGACCACCATTACTTCCCAAGACATTTCCGGGTATCCTAGGTTGAGGTCAAGTTAACCAACTCGCCTTATGTAAATTCAACCCCATGACCACCACGCCGGCAGGCAAACAAGAAGACAAAGTGAAAGAAATATGAGAATGTATGAATAAACTGCTAACATTTCATTCTTGATTGTACCTATTTTACCCTGTAGTATTACAGGCATAAATACTTGACTGACTGAATTCTCTCATAATTATAAAATCCATGAAATACCTCTCTTGCTGATTTTTTTTTTTTGGGGGGGGGGGGGGGTGGCGTTTGATTGCTTTTAACTCAAGCGTAGTCCATACAAGTGCCACTATTCTAGTGCACTGATTTTTGAGTGTGGATTATCTTCCCCTATTACCAGTGTCCCTCGCCATGAGGTGAACTCACTCCGACTTCAAAGATGAGTATTTAACATTATAGTTCAACTAACCGGTGTAGGGGTTGAATTCGCTACCTCGGCATCAGCGCACTAGAAGTTGAAGAGAACGTTCTCTTATCCATTCGGCCTTGCTGACCTCCACTCTTGCTGATGTTGTGGCTGAACAACCAAAGTGTGGGGCAGACATGTTGGGGCATTCCCCACAGTCACACTTCATCTTCTTGTTGTCCATGGCATGTGGCATTGATGAACATGTCTTTCCACCGCTTCATGTCTTGTGTACTGCGTGAGTGCGGCCAAACGAGAGTTTGATGTCAACTCTCAACATTTGCAACGAAGGAAAAGACCGGTCACCTATTCCTCCGTCTACTCAGGCCTACAAAATGTGATGGTCCGAAGATATTTTATGCTCTCCTTAAACTCGAGCGTAGTCCATACTGGACTGATGTTTATGTGTGGGCTAGCTTTTCCTATTACCAGTGTCCCTCGCCATCAGGCGAACTCGCTCTGACTTCAGAGGTACTTGTAATTTACGTCCCCAAGTCAATATTATAGTCCAACTGATTGGTGTAGGGGTTGAACCTGCTACCTCGGCATGATTCCACCAGAAGATTAAGAGCAAGCGCACTTATCCACTCAGCCATGCTAACCTCATTAAACAAATCTCAAGGAAGCCCTCCTATCCTCTGATATCTTTTCTCCTCTGAAGTAAAAAAAAAAAAAATAAAAGACATGTTTCTATTCCACGAGTTGTATTGAGTATATGGCAAAATGCAACACAGTAAAGAACCTTTTCACGTGCCTTGTGGCATGCTGGGTATATATTGCTAATCTCATATACTTATAGACCAATCGGACTTGATCGGTGATATTATCACATCATGCAGGTGGCCTTTACTACTCAAGACAAATGGCACCCATTTTATACTAGGAATCCAGGTCTATATTTTTTAAATCCCTGCCTCAAAGAGGATTTGACCACATGACTGTTGGGCTGCTGCCAAGCATGCTAGCCACTGCGTTACCGAGGCCCCCTCCCCTGAAAACTTCTTCATTATTGGTTAGATTCTGCAGCTGTTTTCTACGGGATAAAATAGCCAGGCCCATGGAAAACCCCCCTCAGCTGCTTCTTACGAGTTTTGTAGGTTAACATGTTAAATATTCTTAGCTACTGACCAATAAAACAATTTAAAAAATGTCAATTTCAGGGAGAAGAATTGTTGAAGTTCTACATAGAACTTGTACATTTGTATTGATGTGAAGCGTGGACAATGAGCAGTCATGCTGAAAAATATCTACTGGCTGTGGAAATGTGGTTTCTAAGGAAAATGCAAAGAATACCATGGTCAGACAGAAAAACCAATGACCAAGTCCTACAAGAAACAAATGAAAACCATAAACTGATTAGAGAAATCTTCTTCTTCTTTGCGTTCATACGGAGTGTTTTTTCAGATGTGATTGCGGCGTGTCTCGTTATGCACCCTTGGGTCGAGACCCTTAGGCCAAAACATCCGACTTTTAGCGTGCATTTTTGACAGGTTAGCATTCCTGTGGGACTCTCACGTTTGTGGTGCCGTCCACATCCCAGCTTGTCAAGTTGGAGCGGTCGAATGCTTCACAATCAGCCCTCAAAGGAAGGCAGGGACAGTCCATGGCATTGTCCGCCATCCAGGGTGGCTTCCATAGTTGCAGAGCCGACACATAGCGCCCTGGTGCTGGGCTCACCGAAAGAATCGTCACGTCTTGCTCATGGCTGCTTTAATTCCTCACTTCGATATATTGGGCATATCGTTCACCACGAGCATTTCCCGCACTGACCAGACCTGTCTGCAGACGGTATCCACTCAGCGAGTTTTCGATTCGGACATGTGCTTGCTGATGTGCCCGTCAGAGCTGTTCCGGGCACAACGAACATTCGGAAACTAGCTAGTCAGAGCTTTTCCGGACACGAGCTATTCGGAAAACTAGTTAGTCAGAGCTGTTCCTAGCACGAAAGACATTTCACTCGGATGTTGTTGTTTTTTTTTGTTTTGTTTTTGCATTGTGCCTGATTTATTTGCATTTGTAGGCCAGCACATCCGACTTCAGCAGGCATTTTTACGGATTAGCGTTCCCGGGGTTTCGAGAGACGTTAGACTGTTAGTGCTGTGGTGTCGCCCACATCTCAGCTGGTCAAAGTAGAACGGTCAACGACATCTCGGTAAACACTCAAGGGAAGGCAGGGGCAGACCATGGGCATTCCCCCGCTATCCAAAGAAGCTTCCATAATTGCAGAGCCTGCACATATTGCTCTGAGACTGGGCTCACCCGAGGAGTTGCCACGTCTTGCTCATGGCTGCTTTAATTCCTCATTTCCATGCGTTGGGCATTTCACTTGCCACTGGTCGCTCAAGCACACACTAGGAACGGTCATTTTGCGGGAAATATCCACTAGGTAAGCGTTCGCTTTGGTCATCGGGCCACGCAATGGATTCGCTAGTCGTGCGTTCAATTTCGTGTTATTGAGACGTTTTTCCACCTTTGTCTAGACTCTCTATGAGTATTAGATACAGACTGTTTTCGTAACCATTTCATTCGACTGGGGCACTTTTTCTACCTTTTAGTACTCGCTCACGAGGTAGGCTACATGTGCTGCCGGCTCAGCACCTTACCACCGTACAGAAGTGAGCGAGAAACGGCCAGGCCCTCTCATCTGGGGATCCCTCATATCCTCCAGCTGAGAGCCTTCGGACAAGTATCTGAACTGGGTATGTAGCGTGCTCAGAATCTCACCTCCATTTTTCGGTAGATGGGTATCGGCCAGGTTTTCACATCCGAGGGTTTATGGCTTAGAGGCGTTCAGCCACAACCCTCGACATAGAGCCTTATAGTATGTGTCCGGGCCAAGAACTTCTGCCTTCGTGCGCCTGATTTAAACTTTTGACTGCTCTCCTCAGTCTACCTGCAGAGCATCAGGTTGTGTCTTGCTTAGTCTGGCCCCTATACCATGAGCTGTCCGATATGTAGTTTTCCATCCATCGACATAGCACATGGGGTCAATGGGACACGCAAGCTCCCCCACCACGTCAAGGCGGAGACACACTGGGGGAGATTAGAGAAATTAGACATAGTCAGAATTTTCTTGGACACATTATGGGAAGAAATAAATTGAAGAACTTGGTAACAACTGGCAAAACTGAGAGGAAAAGAACAAAGGGAAGGCAGAGAAGTGAATACTTGGATGCTCGGCCATGTGGTATGGTTGAGATAAGAACGCAGAGCTGATCAACGACTCTGGTGATCATGTGAGATGGCGAACTATGACCGCCCACACTTATCGACATGGCACATGATGATGATTTTTAGCTTCCCTTATGCACCCAGGTAACAACTTACCAGGAGTTAACATTGCCAGGCTTATATAATCTTAGCTGGACTTCGGAATTTCATAATCATGTTGTTAACCTTACCTTTTCGCTGTTGCACCGCCTCTGCCCGCTTGTTTTTCGTATCACTAGACAGTTCCATGATGTCATCGATACAGTTGTCCAGAACAAAGGTTGGTATTTGGGCAATGATTGGAGTGCGGCAGGTCGGACACTCCTTTGTGGCTTTCATCCACTTGCCGATACACAACTTGCAAAAACAATGGCCACACACCAAAGTTGTTGCCTGAAAGAGAAGAATCCCATGTACCGATTAAATTAATGAGACAAAGCTGTGTGATGTAATACTGTTACTTTATCTTAGAAGATGTATCTTCTTCTTCTTTGTGTTCATCCGGAGTGTTTTTCTCCCCAGATGGGATTGCGGTGTGTCTCGTTATGCACCCTTGGGTTGAAACCCTTAGGCCAACACATCCGACTTTTAGCATGCATTTTTGACAGGTTAGCATTCCTGTGAGACTCTCACGTTTGTGGTGCCGTCAACATCCCAGCTGGTCAAGTTGGAACGGTCGACTACTTCACGATCACCCCTCAAGGGAAGGCAGGGACAGTCCATGGCATTTTCCGGCATCCAGGGTGGCTTCCATAGTTGCAGAGCCGACACATAGCGCCCTGGTGCTGGGCTCACCGAAGGAATCGTCACGTCTTGCTCATGGCTGCTTTAATTCCTCAGTTCGATATATTGGGCATATCGTTCACCACGAGCCTTTCCCGCACTGACCAGACCGGTCTGCAGACGGTACCCACTCAGCGAGTTTTCGATTCGGACAAGTGCTTGTTGATGTGCCCGTCAGAGCTGTTCCGGGCACAACGAACATTCGGATACTAGCTAGTCAGAGCTTTTGAGGACACGAGCTATACGGAAAACTAGTTAGTCAAAGCTGTTGCTAGCACGAAATACATTTCACTCGGACGTTTTTTGTATTGTGCCTGATTTATTTGCACCCGTAGGCCAGCACATCCGACTTCAGCAGGCATTTTTAATGGGTTTGCCTTCCCGGGGTTTAGAGAGACGTTAGACTGTTAGTGCTGTGGTGTCGCCCACACCTCAGCTGGTCAAAATAGAACGGTCAACGACATCACGGTAAACCCTCAAGGGAAGGCAGGGGCAGACCATGGGCATTCCTCACTATCCAAGGAGGCTTCCATAATTTCAGAGCCGGCACATATTGCTCTGAAACTCCCGAAGAGTTGCCACGACCTGCACATGGCTGCTTTAATTCCTCACTTCCATGTGTTGGGCATATGGCTTGCCACTGGTCGCTCAAGCACACACCAGGAACGGTCAATCTGCGGGCGACATCCACTAGGTAAACTTTCGCTTTGGAAAGCACTTTGGATTCGCTAGCCGTGGCGTTCCATTTCGTGTTATTGAGACGTTTTTCCACCTTTGTCGACATTCTCTATGAGTTGATACAGACAGTTTTCGTAACCATTTCATTCGACTGGGGCACTTCTTCTATCTGTTAGTTCTCGCTCACGGGGTAGGCTACATGTGCTGCCGGCTCAGCAACTTACCTCCGTGCAGCAGTGAGCAAGAAACGGCCAGGCCCTCTCATCCGGGGATCCCTCATATAACACAGCTGAGAGCCTTCGGACAAGTATCTGAACTAGGCATGTAGCGTGCTCAGAATCTCACCTCCATTTTTCGGTAGATGGGTATCGGCCAGGCTCTCACATCCGAGGGTTTATGGCGTAGAGGCGTTCAGCCACAACCCTCGATAGAGAGCCTTATAGTATGTGTCCGGACCAAGAACTTCTGCCTTCGTGCGCGTGATTTAAACTTTTGACTGCTATCCACAGTCTACCTGCAGAGCAGCAGGTTGTGTCTCTCTTAGTCTGGCCCCTATACCATGAGCTGTCCGATATGTAGTTTTTCATCCATCGGCATAGCACATGGGGTCAATGGGGCACGCCAGCCCTATTTGCGACACTCCCCCCCCCCCCCCACTGCGACAAGGTGGAAACACATCAGGGGGGGGGGATGACATATTACTGTTACTTCCATTGGCATGTTATATATTCCATTGTAACTTTTTATGACACTTTGTAAAGTAATGAAACGGTCCCTTTCCATGTCTTGAGGTGTGATATATGGTGTTAGCCTCATATTTTACATAGACCAATTGGCACATATATGGTGTATTTTTAATGACTGTACCTATTATGTTGCATGAACTTTACAGAGGGTGAATACAAAAACTTGGACCGGCAATATTTTCAAACACTGCACAGCCATTAAAATTACACCCTATATTATAACTGCACTATTTTAGATTATAACTAAGTGCTGTGGCTTGGGGACAGTGAATGCATTTCACAATTCCCCGACATACCAAGTCGAGTGTTCCAAATCAGCTGCAGACAATGTGGAAGCAGACTGCCTTGTGCTTATTTCCTTGGTATGGACTTTGGTTGTTCAGAAAGCAACAGCAAACTACAGAACATAAAAATTACTAAGAAAATCACAAACAGCCAAAATTTTAAAAAATGCTGGGGCTGAATGAGATATCATGTAAAGGACATGCAACTAACTGTTATTACTATTACTCTGCCCTATATGATGGATCACTATGACACTGTTTTAGGAGGTTTATTATTATAAAGGGTGTTTGTAAAGTCTCACTACACTTTGTATGTAGAACACATTTGAAAAATTGTACATGATATCATCAAAAAATGTGCTCTAGTCCAGTGTGAATCGAAATGCAGCGAATGGTTGTTGTCTGCTGGAGTAATTCTTTGCACTTTAAACAGAATGGTGTTATCAACAGAAGATAGAAATTTTAACATTTGTTCTACATACACGACACGACACTGGTGATTGAGTGAGATGGCGAGTCATGACCGCCCACGCTTTCCGGCATGGCACATGATTGATTGATTGATTGATCTACATACAAAGTGTAGCGAGACTTTATAAACACCCAGTATTTTAGTGGTACATGACTACTACTCTGTTTTAGATAAAGAGTTCATCTCTCATATTTAAGAAAAGGCATGGCTTAGGAGCCATTAGTACATGGGCTGGCTAGCACGCTTGCCTGCCAGCCTGGTGGTCGTGTGTATGAATCCTCTTCAGAGATACTTTTTCACTGACCTGCCTAAAATGGGGACCAGGAAATTCCGCGGGAAGAAACGGTATATATCTGGACCTACTATACAATGTTGACCAAACTCATTGAGTGGCTGATTGGCCTGAAAACAGGGGATTAGTACCACACATCCAATATGCCCCGTGGCGTGAAAAAGGGACCATGACAACCCTGACTTACTGCTGTTACTCTATTCTATATGATGGACCACTGTTTAAAAAAACTATCATTTACTGCCAATATAGTACCTTGCGGTGTATGGCAGGCGGGCTTTGAGCCTGAGGATTTAAGGCCGCCTGGCTAGTGCAGTCGCCGCAAACTGTTCAGGTTAGAGTTTTCTTTTTGCCCCCGACACAAAAAATCTCCACACCGTACCGAAGATTGAATCCGGGTCTCCCGCAGGAGAATCCGGCATTCTAGCCACTCGGCCAGCCGCTCCTCTATGATGGACCACTGTGGCACTATTTTAGATGGTTTTATTGCTACATTTATTTCAGTGGTTGAAAGAGACAGTTCCTTCCGTGTGTTGTTCAACACACAAAGTAGTCGATTGTTAAAGTTTGCTGAAGCTATACTAATCAACCTTCGTAAGCCGTCCTTGTGTAAGCAGAAAGACATGTTAGTCAGTTTAAAATTACCGTGGTAGACAATCGACATTACTGTGCGAACATGTGTATATTTCAGTTTGAAGGATTTATCTAATTAATTCGCGTAAGTTGTGTGATTTCTGCAGTATGTACATGACGAGATGCAGCGAAATATGCCAGGCAATAAATCGTGCAATCTATTATTTGTGTCTTCGTTATTCAAATTCAGTGGTAAATGTCTTAGTCTATTTTAGAGAATGCCTGACTATTACCAGAACCATCAATAAGTTTCTATATTGCAAAACTGAAATCAGAAACAAACAACATTACACCACCCATTATGCTTGCAAAGTTGTGAAAAACAATATGTTAATTATATACACAGAATAATGTCACATTTAGAACAAAAATAATAAATTGTCACGAAGCAATTCCCTGCTTTAGTCTGTGATGTGATAGTACCATAACATGTTGTAGGCCTGAAAGCAAGGATGACTAAGTGGCTAATCTTTACCTCACTTTGGCAAGCGATGAGCCTAGGGATCGAACCCCATCTGGTTTGCTCATGACATTACCATCACAGTTCGCTATCAACTTCGTTAGCAAAACACCCCCCCCCCCCCACGATGTGGCATGGTGGAGTAAAATCATTTCAGGGCCTTTAGAGTAATACACCTTTGTCTGGACCTACCTTAATAAACAGTTCAGAGCAGATAGCACATTGATTACTAAACTTTAGCTTACTAAATTGACCACATTGTAAACATTTCTTGGACAATACACTTCTGTCTGGACCCACCTTAATAAACAGTTCATTGCAGACAGCAGATTGATTACTAACTTTAGCTAACTAAAATGACCACATTGTAATCACTTCTCGGACAATACAACTCTGTCTGGACCCACCTTAATAAACAGTTCATTGCAGATTGCACACTGCAGTTCTCTTTCCATAAGCTTAACCATATTAGACAAGAAGTCTTCTCCAGCTGTGGCATTTTCTTCTTTTGTTTCATTTAATGGACTTTCTAGTAGTTCCTGTTCCTCATCTTTCATCTCCAGCACCTGTTGTAGATTTAAATATGCAATATATTTCAAACAAGCAGCAGAGTATTTTTTTGGCCTCCGCTGCCTTTGAACTTAAGCATAGTCCATACATGTGCTACTACTTCTAGTGCATTGGACTGATTCATGCGTGTGGATTAGCTTTCCCTATTACCAGTGTCCCTTGCCATCAGGTAAATCCACTCTGATTTCTGAGGTACTTGTAATTTACATCCCCAAGTCAAGGGCAAGAAGTCAACATTTTAGTCCATCAGACCGGTGTAGGGGTTGAACCCGCAACCTTGGCATCAGCACACCAGAAGTTTCAGAATGAGCTCTCTTACCCATACAGTCATGCTGACTTCTGCTTCAGAGAAATGAAAGTAATGAATTAAATTAATAAATCCTTTGTGATAATCAAAAATAAATTGGCTATGATTGTAGTAGGCAAGGGTACAGTAAATGCTGTGTATATACTGAGAACCGTAATCGAACGTTCTATAGAAGTAAACAAAGATCTACACCTTTGCTTCATTGACTACACAAAGGCTTTTGATAAAGTGAGACATGTCAACATGATAAGGATGCTTGAAGATCTACAAATTGATGGGAAAGACCTTAGACTTGTAAAAAACATATATTGGAAACAACAAGCTGCCATAAGAGTTGATAATGAAGTAAGCCAATATCAGCCTATTAAGAGAGGTGTGAGACAGGGATGTGTAATGTCTCCAGATCTGTTTTCCCTGTACAGTGAAAATATTTTCAGAAATATTGAAAATATGGAAGGAATCAACATTGGGGGACGATGCATCAATAACATTAGATATGCAGATGATACAGTCTTGATTGCAGACAATGAACAGGACCTGCAAAATTTAGTAGATGCGGTTGTTACACATAGTGAACAACAAGGGTTAGAATTAAATTGTAAAAAGACACAGATTATGGTCGTCACTAAGAAGAACGAAATACCACAGTGTAATATACAAGTAAATGGGAATACTCTTCAACAAGTGAATAGGTACAATTACCTCGGAACAGTAATAACATCTGATGGGAGATGCCTTGAAGAGATTAGAACAAGAATCGCCATGGCAAAAGTAGCCTTTAGCAAGATGAAAAACATACTGACCAATAAAAAGATGTCAATTGAAACGAGAAAAAGAGTGTTGAGATGCTACATAGAACCTGTACTTTTATATGGATGTGAAGCTTGGACAATGAGCAGCAAGGCTGAAAAATATCTGATGGCTGTAGAAATGTGGTTTCTGAGGAAAATGCAAAGAATACCATGGACAGCCAGAAAGACCAATGAACAAGTCCTTCAAGAAACAAATGAAGATCGTAAACTGATCAGAGACATTAGACGCAGACAGTCACAATTTTTTGGGCATGTTATGAGAAGAAATGATTTGGAGAACTTGGTGACAACTGGTAAGATCGAGGGGAACAGACCAAGGGGAAGACCTAGAAACAAGTATCTGGATGGCTTGGCCTTGTGGCATGGTCGAGACAAAAACACGGAACTGATCCACGACTCTGTTGATCGAGTGAGATGGCAGAACATGACCGCCCACGCTTACCGGCATGGCACATGATGGATGGATGGATGATTACTCTCACATACCAGAACACTGTAAGCTGTAAGCATGTGGCCGATTCGGCATCAAACCAATTGGGGAACTAGGGTATGCCTGCCCAGCATGTAAAGACAGGATTCGGCAGACTGCGCGGAAGAAATCATTGATAGTTTAACGAACAGCGTTTACCTGCAAAGCTTTGTGGAACAGAATGAGCATGGCAAGGTACATAAAGCGCTCTGGTCATCCACAGCACCTGTATTTCTCTCTAGTCGTCTTACACTGGATTCGGATGGACATAGGCGAGAGAATGTGGTCGATGAACTGCGTAACTCTTCCTCACTTTAATCCAATTCATCGCGCAAGTCATTCTTCACCCAACTTCATCTAGCCCACATTGTCAAAGAACATTTCAAGCCAAAATAGGCCTTGCCAGACATCTTAAAAGCCACGGCTCAAAACTTTCAAGCCTCACTGGATGAAATGAATGATCATCATCATACTTGATAGACAAACACCTTACCAGAACATTTTCCTGTATCCATTTTATGAGGCTGGGTCAAATAGAGGTTTGTTGTCATGAAATAATATTACCTCAAGGGAAGATTTGAACCCATTACCCAAGTCCAGGAGCTGCAGTGGCATAGTGGTCAGTGCCCTTGCCAGCCAAGACAAAAAAAGTCTGGGTTTCATCCCGTGAAGACAGAATTATTATTTATGACCAGCATAGCTCTAGGGTCAACACATCCTCACGAAAATAGGAATCCATTTTCAGAATTCTCTAGAAAATGTTTGTGAGGGAAAGATGAAGAAGGGAAATGACCACTGTCATCTTATATGCCATTTCCTAAAATATGGGAAGGGCTTTTCAAATCACTACGGTAGTATCAGCTATGGAGTGACCATTACCTTTTTACCATTAGCTCAGCAGGTGAGTAGACGAACCACTATACTGTTGTGGCTCCAATGAGTTTCCTAATGCATGAAATAAATATATTACCTTACCGCATTGTCATCAAACATACCTTTTCAAGTTTCTGGTTTTGATTAAGTAGCTGCTGCTCAAGTTCTTTGATTTGTTCTTCCAGTGCTTTTTCCGTTTCTTTCTGGAAGCTCTCCTCCACCTAGAGACAAGTTTGAAAGTAAATTATCACAGATAAAATTAGATAGAGAATGTTTGAATATTATACTAGGCTTATTATCATACGTTACATATTGGTAAATCAATAATAATTTTTAAAACACAATTCACGTATGGGTTGAAATTGGCCTATGCCTTGGCAAATGTTAATAAACTAGAAAAGCTACCCAAAATAAAACATTTATTGCATGTAAATATGTAAATAAGATGTGATTTCAAAGACGATTGTTGGGAATCCTTGACTTGGGGACATAAATTACAAGTACCTCAGAATTCGGGGTGGGTTCGCCCGATGGAGAGGGACGCTGGTAATAAGGAAAGCTAATTCACACACAAAAATCAGTCCAGTGCACTAGAAGTAGTAGCACGTTTACAGACTACGCTAGAGTCCAAAGCAAACGAACACACACACACACACACACACACACACACACACACACACACACACACACACGCACACATTTTTATTATTGTTAGTATGAAGGGGCTACAAATGAAAACCTAAAGAAATACAAAGTCCAAATGTTGTGTTACTGTTATGTTTAAGTTCTCGCAGTATCGTGCAGCCCGCCTTACACCCCAGAAGATTTTCTCGGCGTGTTTTTCTGGTGATCATGTGTTCGAATCTCCATCGAGGTGGGGATTCTTTTCCAAATTACCACGGCCCCTAGGTCTATCCAGTCACAACGGGTACCCCAAAATGTTCTAGGAAGTAGAGATGGCTGATGTGATACTAACCTCATCACCTGAGTGCTGATTGGTCTGTAAACATACAAGGCTAATATAATATTTTGTGTATGTGTGCGCTCGATCGCTTTGAACTCAAGAGTAGTACATAGACACTACTTCTAGTATTGTTGGACTGAATTTAGCGTGTGGATTAGCCGTCCGACCCACATACTTTCTACTCGAGATCATGGCACACTACAACTACACCTGACCTGGCTTTTCATTCACCAGACCTGGAGTGGAACATTACACGAATTGTTGGGAAACAACTTGGTGGCAGTGACCATCGGCCAGTCTTTCTAACTGTAGAAAATGAGCTTATAAGTGAAAGCAGCACCCTCTCGAGGTGAAACTACAAGAAAGCAGACTGGGCAATGTACAAGAATCGCACCAGCATACTGGTTAGAAACCTGAGCACTGAGAAAGACATAAATAAAGTAGTTGAAGAGTTTGGGAAATGCATACTACAGCAGCGCGAGAAACAGTACCAAGAGGAGCCCGTAAACAATTTAAACCCTACTGGAGTAGTGAACTGGAACAGTTGCATAATGATGTGGAAGTGTGTAGAAAGCAAGCGGAGGCCACACCCAACCAAGAGCACCACAATTAATTCCAGCACGCAGAAGCCAAATTTCAAAAGGCCAAGCTGCAGGCTAGACGGAAAAACTGGCAGGAGAAAACGGAGTCTCTAAAATTTGAAAGAGACACAAGGAAATTGCGGAAGCTAATAAACCAACTTAACGATGAGGGCACAGGGAGAAACTCAAAAATTGCACTACATAAAGATGGAAACATCTTAACAAGAAAGCAAGCAGCTGACCATTTTGCGGACTCGTTCGCACAAGATAGCAATATCAAAATTAGTCCAGAGAAACAACAAGAGATTCGAGAGAAACAACAACATACAGGACAGAAGGAAATAGTACACGAGGTTCTGGAGGCACCCATCACAATCAGCGAACTGGAGTTAGCCATATCAAAACTGAAAATGAGAAAGTCACCAGGAGCTGATGATATCTCCAATGAAATTATCAGGAACTTAGGAACAGAGGCCAAAGGGTGGTTGAAAAGAAATAGTTTTATCAACCAGGCCAAACGACTCTGCAGAGAAACCACCGATCTGCCCACAGTTGGTATCCCTAACAACTATTCCAGAGCAAACTCCATGGAAAGATGAACATAGACTATCATTACAAATCCAGACAAAAGTGAGAGGAATATTTGCCCTGCGGTAAAAGACCGAGCCATGTGAGAAAACCCGGGTCAATGAGGTCTTTCTGGTGACCGCCGAGTCCATCGACGATGAACTGTGGTTTTCGTGGATTGATTTTGTGTTGGCATTCTGGCAGCGGCATTATGCACAGCGTACCTGTGCGGGCTGTTGGGTTGCCGAGGCTCCTGCCTATTCCACTTTTCACACTGAACAGTGGGGAGCATTTTGTGTGATATTCACTGGGACAGGAACGGAGCATAATGGGGACGATCCGTTGCCGTGAAGTTGGAACCTCGACAAACTAACTAACTAACTTACAGGACGTTGCAGTCAACATCAGCAATTTTCAGCTGCTGTTGATGTACTAGGCCAGATTACGCTCAGTAGTTTGCCATTGCTTTCTGAGCGACCGGCTCACATACCCCGTAAAATACCAACGCGGCGAGAACAGCTACCGATTCTCGCGCAGGTTACGTTTTTCAAGAGAATATACGGGATTACGAAGAAAGACGTTATAGCCTTGGCCAGGGAGACCGGCAGCAAACAATACTACGTGTGTTTATTTATGTAACTGTCTCTGTATCATAGCACGGCACGGCCCTGGTTGTTGCTTCTCTAGGCTAGAAGCTTTGCCTAAATTTGTCGAATTCTGGGCAGTCTTGAAGTATGTGATCCGTTGTCTGCTGCGAAAATCCACAAGAGGACATGGCTGATTTGCCCATCCTAATATTTGTAAACATGTGGTTGCGTACTCTATTGGATCATGAATCGATAGCTACTGTCAAAATTGATCTTGTAAATAGACGTTTTCCAGAAAGCCTACACTGAATTTTGAGTTTGTCTTTGTTCATCAATTTGCCAGTTCTTTGTTTGAAGTTTGAATTCAGATTCCCGCGGCCTAAATGTACAAGGAGGGATTTGAGTATAAAGACGGGCAAAGAATATATGAGTCTAATGAAAATCCAAAGTCAATGTTTTACACACATTTTTGGACTTCTCTATTCCCCGTACTGACGCCAAACAATTTCACGGTTTATCGCTAAAAATAGGGTGTGACTTTGCCAGGAGCTGCAAAAACTTTCAGCCACAATACTTTTTTTTTTTCCAAGGCGCACATTTAAAAAAAAATATCCAATAGACATTGTGATTGCTAAGGGTGGTTAGCAAATGATAAACCTGCCGCAAGTTTTGATTCTGAAAAACATGGCTTACATAGAAACTTTAAACCTCTATGAAATGACAGTTAATGATTGTTCAATAATGTATACATACATTTCATACATAAATGTTATGTTTCACCCCCATTCTTTGTTTATTTTGTACTCTCTCTCTCTCTCTCTCTCTCTCTCTCTCTCTCTCTCTCTCTCTCTCTCTCTCTCTCTCTCTCTTCTCTCTCTCACTCACTCTACCCCCTCCACCCAGATACACACTCTCTCTCTCTCTTTTTGTGTGTGTGGGTGTGTGTCTGTGTGTGTCTGTATGCTCTCCTAAGATTTTGTTTCTTCAATTGTCTCATATACAGATCCTTGTTGTGTCTGTTTCTGGATTGATCATCGAAGTGTCAGACAAGAGAATACAATGTACATGTTTGCTGCTGTCTGTTGTTCACTATTTGGCGCTCTCATATCACACATATGTGTGTTGATTTATGTTGCAAATTATCATGCGACAGCTGCTCGCATTGTATTATATTATATGGTATTATATTATATTAATGTTATGGTATGTTTCGTTACATTATGTTATGATGTTATATTTTAATGTGTTGTGTTATTATATTATGTTTTGTTATGTTGTGTCTCGTTACGTGGATGCTGTGTTAGGTTATGATATATTGACGAAAACCAGAGGTCCGTTTTGCAAGTTGTGGCCACTACCCTGTCAAAACTTACAAAAGTGGATGCTTAAGATGGACATACTATCCTCGAAAGTGCACGACGGGGTAACAGGGTATAACGCACTTCCCACGAAAAAGAATGAAAACGAGGACACTACCTGTTATCATCATCGCTTAAAAGTCGTTTAAATGTCGACAGGGTCGACCTCATTGTACCGGGATTTTATCCCACATGGCTCTGTCTCTTTCCGCAGCGAATTGTCGAAAGCGTCGCACACAGCACGAACTCCATAGCTTCAGTGACGACCCTAGGGAGTCTTTCGAAAATAAATGCACTAGTGAACCGAAATACGCGCTCCGGAATTTCGAACACACAACCTTCGGAGCCCGAGTCAGATGGCTTTACCACTTCGCGACGGATACTCCCGATTATCATCATTATCATCATCATCATCATCATCATCATCATCATCATCATCATCATCATCATCATCATCATCATCATCATCATCATCATCATCATCATCATCATCAGCTTCATCGTCATCATCATCATCATCATCATCATTATCATCATCATCATCATCCTCATCAGCATCATCATCACCATCATCATCATCATCATCATCATCATTATCATCATCATCATCATCCTCATCAGCATCATCATCACCATCATCATCATCATCATCATCATCATCATCAGCTTGCAACAGATTCTTTGTAGAGCATCGCCCTCATCACTGTCCCCTTGGAAAGACTCGATGTTTCGCCGATTCCCCTGCCTGATGCGTTTTCATACCAAGGTGTGTCTTTAACGTCCTCTGTCTATCTTCATGGTGGTCGACCCTCACCTCGTCATCCATTACTGTTTTTTCTAATCCACTGCGGCATCTGCTATGACCAACATCTACTATGGCCAACATCTACTATAGCCAACATCTACCTCTTGATCGGGAATTCGCTATAGGCAACCATTTTTCTTGCTCCCGGGATTTGGCCAAATTCCTAATGTGGTCATTATGTTGTTCAATTTCCGAAAACCGCGTGATTTTGACAGGCTATAAATAGGCCAGTAATGTGTGAAAAGGATACCAAGAAAAACAATACAGACAATAACAGCTCTTTACAACAAAGTGTGGCACACGGGACAAATACCCGCACAATGGAAGAAGGCGACAGTTATACCAATCAAAAAGCAGTTCAAGAACCCACATAGAATCGACCCCTACAGACCAATATCCCTGACATCACACCTCGGAAAAATTATGGAAACAACCATAAATAAAAGAATCACACACCACTTGGAGAAAAATGGACTAATCAGCGACACACAGTCAGGGTTTAGAGCCAACCGAAGCACAATTGACTAAATAATTAAGCTAGAAAACCACGTAAAGAGAGCATTCAAAAAAAAAAAGAGGTGAGAAAACGATAGCAGTATTTTTAGATCTGGCTAAAGCATATGACCAATGCTGGAGACAAGCAGCTCTGATCAAAATCAACAAAATAGGGATAATAGGCAGGACATATCGATATATCGAAAACTTCCTACAGAACAGAAGCTTCACCGTACGAATACAAAACGAGGAATCCAGCACCTATGAGCAAGAAAACGGAATATCACAGGGATCGGTAATATCGCCGACAATATTCGCAATATTAGTAAATGACCTAGACGAAGAAAAACTAGAAGAGAGGATAGGGATATCGCAATTCACCGACGACTGTGCAATATGGAGAAGCGGAAGACACATAAAAACTACAAGAGACCGACTAGAAAGGCAAATAAACAGAACTGCCAAATGGATGGAAAAATGGGGCTTCCAGATCAAAACTGACAAAACGGCCAGTATGATATTCAACGCAAAAAGAAAACGAAACTACACGGACGGGGACATCAAGATCCGAGGGAAGAATATAAAGAGAACATAAAAACACAAGATTCCTTGGGATGACACTAGACGAACAACTAAGCTGGAGAAAACATATAGACCAGACAGTCAAAAAAGGCAAAAAGACAATAAACATTCTAAGAGTAATTAAAGGCAGTGGATGGGGAGCCCACACAAAAACGATGCTAATGTTATACAAATCTCTGATCAGAGGAAGAATAGAATACAGAAGCATAGTATACGACGCAGCACCGACGGGGAAAAAATACATAATTTTCTTCCGCTTGCTTGCTTTGGACTCAAGCGTAGTCCATACATATTACTTCTAGTGCACTGAACTGAATTTGACGTGTGGATTAACTTCCCCTATTTCCACCGTCCCCCGCTAACAGGCGAACCCACTCCGACTTCAGAGATACATAGTTGGTGTTTCAAGGTTCGTTTTTTTTTTATTGTTGCGTATCCCTTACAGGACGTTGCAGTCAACACCAGCATTTTTCAGCTGCTGTTGATGTACTAGGCAAGTGTTACGTTCAGTAGTTTGCCATTGCTTTCTGGACGACCGGCTCCCATACAAGCACGTTATAACACAACGCGACACGGTCTGCACTCTTCATTTTCCAGGCCCTATTCAGCTGTCTATATGTAATCAATACCAAACCATTTTTTTTAAATGTCACTAAAGTACCTAAACATATCTGACAGAAATAACGATTTTACCCGACGTCGCTTCATTTTGAAGATCACCGCTGATGATTAAAAACGGAATAAGATAGATGTTCTCATTGACCTGTTGTCAATAGCGCACGTTTTGCGTCACACGTTATTGGGTAGGAGCGCAAATCTAGGAAATACACGCACGTCACGTATTTAACAGATATCATCAATCAATCATGTGCCATGCCGGAAAGCGTGGGCGGTCATGACTCGCCATTTCACTCGATCACCAGTGTCGTGGATCAGCTCAGTGTTCCTGTCTCGTTCATGCCATGTGGCCAAGCCATCCAGGTATTTTCCTCTCGGTCTTCCTCTTGGTCTGTTCCCTTCGATCTTGCCAGTTGTCACCAAGTTCTCCAATCCATTTCTTCTCATAACATGTTGTCCTGTTAATTTCCCGAGAGGAGATTGGAATCAACAAGCACATCTTTAAACTTAGTATCTGTTGGGATTATTGACTGACTTTGGTCTACACTCCTCTCTTCTGTCTTCCATTCCATATATCTATTTCTTTCTCTCTCTCTATTATTCCCTCAACACATACTCCGACAACAGTTCCTTTCAACGATAAGATAAAAGATTTATTAATAAAAACTATGTCTGGTGTATGTATGGATATTGTCTATGTAGTTGGTATGTTCTTCTAGTGTGGTTGCCAGATATGAACTCTGAATGTCTATCAGCTGTGTTGCTTCTCGCCCTTTCATTCTTCAAGATCACAGGACAGCACATCAAACAGGACAGAGCTCACCCTGGATGATCCGTATGCTTGAATCTGATGGTAAATCCGTTATTGAATGAAACAAAACTGTTCACCACTGAGTCAAGGTACCGTAATAAAAGTCCCGTAAGTTTATGAATGCGCCTGAATCTGTTTCATGACGGTAAGTATCCAACCTCGAAAAACCACCACATCGTCACAGTTCTTCCTATAGTCTTTTATTACTAACACTGTTTTACTTGTCTATTCTTTCTTCCTTATGCATCCAATACGTATGTAGTTGTAAGTATCCTTGCTTGCCCCAGGTTAACATCTTTTCCTTTTAAGGGTTTTAGTGGTATATTCGTTTGAGCATACAGTGTTCTGTATTTGATTTAACTTTATTATTTCTTCATCTTAAAACATGTCCCTGTTCTGTTTGGTTCTACGTAAGTACTTTATTTGTTCAAGTGTAGTACTCTTCATCTCTTCTCTGCTTTCACTAGGAGATTTGAACCTGTGGAGAAGTATAACAGATCCCGTGATAAGCATCCGCCCCTTACTACTACTTATGCAAGTGTCCTTCTCCAGCCATAATGACAAGGCTTCCGAAGTGAACACCCGCATAAGACATATGAATTCACCAAAGTCTAAACTATCCACTAATAGAAAGCCATGGTAAATGCTATTCACTCACATCTATATTCCTATGCTAAACTATACTCTAATATACCTTATAATAATCCTAGTCTGAATTGGGAGTACTAATGCACAATAGATACACAAACGTTCTTCTGAACGCAGCACCACCCTTTTCATAATCCTTTGTCTCATGAAACCCAAGAATCACACTAAACTTCCACAAAGAGTTGCCACTCTTTATAGGTCATATTTGCCGCATAGTCCTTGACCTTGCTTGACACCTCAGGTTCCTACTTCATTATCACAGTTAGTGGAAAATTACAGATCTGAAACTTTTCCATTATTCATACATTCAGACCGCAATATGCTGTCCAATAATGCTGTCTGCCTTTGTCGCAAACCAATTTTTCCACGCGACTGTTACCTGGGCTGTTGGCGGCCCCTTCTGGGTCTTGACCTATAAACACATGCGCCTGGTCACTCCGTTGTTGGTTACCCTTACTGCTTCGTTTGTTAACCCTTCTTCTACCTGGTTAGTCGGTGTATACAGTCGTCTATCTGGGAATCATTAACTCTCAGTATTCCACGACACATGTCCAACAAATTTTGACTGTCTACGACACTACGTCTAATTTCTCTAATCAGTTTACGATGTTCATTTGTCTCCTGTAGTACTTGGTCATTGGTTTTTCTGTCTGTCCATGGTATTCTTTGCATTTTCCTCAGAAACCACATTTCTGCAGCCATCAGATATAAGCCAGCTGTATAAATAGTACCATGTCTCGGAAACTAGTACACATGTCTGATGAAAGATCATGCTGGTTAAGAAAGAACAGTGAGTAATACGCCGTAATAAATGATTCCTGAAAGATGAAACGGCGAACACAGAAAATGAACGAAGAAGTGGAACTGGCTAAGGATCGTGTGAGATCGGAATAAACTGTCGTCGCAACATCACGGGGGCTGTGTTAGAAAGCTTTTCTTCCCCTCTTCACGCCTAGAAACGAGCATCCAGACATGCCCGGTACAGGAACGTCGCATATGTGAAGAGACATATTATGACGCAACTTGGTCATGATTCAGTACATCATAAAGCTGCGATTGGCTCTAAGATGGTAATATTTCCTGCCCACATACACACACATTGGCACCTTGCCGTCTTGACAGACGATATATATATATATATATATATATATATATTTTTTTTTTTTTTGCATATCCTTTATAGGACATTGCTGTCAACACCAGCATCTTTCAGCTGTATGTTGATTTCTTGGCAAGATTACGCTCAGTAGTTTGCCATTGCTTTCTGCGCGGCCGGCTCACATACCCCGTATTATACCGATGCGATTCAAACCACTGCTGATTCTCACCGTCATCACGTTACCCACGAGAGTATACGAGATTGCGGAGAAAAGTCATAACCTCTAAGCCACGAAGCCGGCTGACAGACGATAGTTTGTGCTTTAAACAGGCATAATAACTTTTACCTATGGCGGTAGCGAATGTGACTGATAAGGCTAGTTTGCGCTGTAAATGTCCGTTCACAGTGGGTGCATGTGAAAACGTGGTCATTTCCACCATCATGCACAATCTTACGTCTCACACGCTCGGTGTGTGACTTATCTGCAATAATTTTCTCCTTTGTCTTTATTCCATTTCTGATGTGTGCCCTCCATGCAACACGTTCAGCGGCGACTTGCTCCCAATGTGCATTATCAATGCCTGTATCAATCATGTCCCGCTTACACAAATCTTTGTATCGTAGTAGAGGCCGACCCTGAGATCTCTTACCCATCTGTAATTCACCAAAAAAGATGTCCTTTGGTATTCTACCATCATCCATCCTCCTAAGATGTCCTATCCATCTAAGTCCACGAAGACTGAGCATGGAATAAACCGTCACACAACCTGATCTTTCCAATACTTCAGTATTTGTGATTTTGTCTTGCCACTTAATACCAAGAATTCTTCGCAGACACCGCATATGAAAGCTGTTTAAACATTTCTCTTGGTGTGTGTAAGTTGTCCAGGTTTCACTGCCATAAAGAAGAGTACTAAGGACACAGGCTTGATAGACAAGGACTTTTGTTTTGGCAGTAAGCTTCCTGTTCTCCCAGACTCTTTTTCTTAACCTGTTCATTGTTGTTGCTGCCTTACCAATCCGGATGTTGATTTCCTGATCTAGGGATAATTTGCAATTTACCACTGATCCTAGATATGTAAAATGGTCTACCATCTCTAGTTCGGCGTCGTCAATAAAGATTGATGGTACCCCATGTGCACCCTGTGACATAATCTGTGTCTTCTTTTTGCTAATTGTTAAACCAAATTCAGAATAAGCATTGGAGAATGCAGATAGTAGACATTGAAATTCTTCCTCAGAGTGGGTCGTAACTGCAGCATCATCTGCAAAAACAACTCTCTGATCAGCACCCTCCTAATTTTGGTCTTGGCCTTCAATCTCTGAGCATTGTAAAGGCCGCCATCTGAGCGTGAGTGAATGTATATACCACCATCCTGATCGCGAAAGGCACATTTTAGTAGAAGTGAAAAGTATATTCCAATGAGGATGGGAGCTAGTACACAACCTTGCTTAACTCCACTCTTGATTTCAAACTCTTCAGAAATTGCACCATCAAACTTTATTACACCCTTCATGCCTGTGTGGAACGATTCCACAATGGACAGAAGAGTTGGTGGGCAGCCAATCTTCTTTAGTGCCTTGAACAGACCCTCACGACTGACCAAATCAAATACCTTTGTGAGGTCGATGAAGGCAATAAACAATGGTTGATTCTGTTCATGGCATTTTTCTTGCATTTTTCGCAATGAGAATATCATATCAATGGTAGACCGGTTCTGTCGAAAGCCACGCTGTGATTATGGGTAGACTTGATCTCCCAGGACTTGAAGTCTGCGCAGAACAATTCTGGCAAATACTTTTCCAACAATACACAGAAGTGAGATGCCCCTATAGTTGTTGCAGTCGCTCCGATCGCCCTTGTTCTTGTACATTGTTATGATGCTTGAATCTTTGAAATCCTGTGGGACTTGTCCTTCTCGCCAGCATAGCTCTATTAGCTGGTGGATCTGTAGAGTGAGTGTGTCTTGCCCACTCCTGATAACCTCAATTGGAATCCCATCCTTACCTGGGGCGTTGCCAGATGCAAGCTCATTTATAGCACACTAAACTTCTGTTATGGTGGGAAGTGTGTCCAGGTGGTCAAGAGTTGGTAGAGCCTCTATGGCGTTGAAGGCATCATCCGCTAATTTGGTCTCACTTGAGTAAAGCTCCAAATAGTGCTCTACCCATCTGTCCATCTGCTTTTTCTTATCAGTGATGATTTCTCCAGTCAAGGTTTTCAATGGTGCACTTCTTTCGGGGCCCATACAGGGGAGCAAAGAATAGTAACACTGTTGCCTACCATGCATGTCGTAAGAGGCGACTAAGGAGGATATGGTTCCGTCGCCCTGCTACTGAGTGAGTGCGTGGCGCGACACTGTGAGCTGTGAGTTTCGCGTGGAATGCTTTTACATCTGTCCACGGTTGTTTGTAGCGTGAACTGCATGTTCGGAATGATGGCGGCCGGCTGTTGCTGGATTGACTGATTTGTCATTTCGGTCTCACGAGTGCATTTTTCAGGAGATTCCTGAGAGTCGCCTCTGGAGCTACGAAGTTCGTGCTTTGTGTGGCACTTTCAGCGGGTTGTCCTGTGAAAAGAGACCGAACCATATGGGATAAAACCCAAGTCAATGAAGTTTTTCTGGTGACTGTGTTGGCATTTTGGCGGCGGCATTATGCACAGTGTACCTGTGCGGGCTGTTGGCTTGCCGACACTCCTGTCTATTCCATTGTTCACATTGGGCAGTGAGGAGCATTTTGTGTGATATTCACTGGCACAGGAACGGAGCAATATGGGGACGACCCGTTGCCGTGAAGTTGGAACCAAGACTAACTAACTAACTAACTAACTTCTTTTGATCACTGGACCACAGGCTTTCTTTATTCCTTCATACATGCTTCTTATGTTTCCCTTATCACTTGCGATTTGAATTGACTCACATAACTTGATCCAATAATCATTTGCACACTGCCTGGCAGCCTTTTGCACATCCTTCCTAGCTTGCCTTAGCTCACTCAGAGTGTTACGCGTTGGTCTTTCCTTGTTTCTTAAGAGAGCTATCCATAGTTGCCATTCTATATATTTTATATCCAGATCTAGAGGTTTTTGCCGGCGTCGGGATACCGTTTTCTGACGTTTGGATGCTGGATGCAATTCTAGATACTTTTCATTTGGGGTTGGATATTTTTTATACTTTCTAGATTTTACTTTTCTTTCGGTGTCATTTACCCATTTTTTGTTTGGTCTGGACGCGCATAAATTATGGTAACTGCCATTATTTAAACTTTGAATTGACTTGGGTCAACGCTCAACAATCTGGCAACCCCCCGGTAATGAATAAAAGGGCGCATACATTATAATAACATTATTTGAACAGATTTCAGAACCAATACACAAATAAGACAAGAGACTAAGCAAGACATTGTATCCAATTTTATAAGAAAACGCCGTTGGAACTGCATCGGCCATGTACTCAGAATGGAAAAGACAAGGCTCCCCAACCAAGCCCACTTATGGTCACCAGTAGGGAAAAGAAAACGGGAAAGACCAAGAGAGACCCCGCGTAGAACCATCATTAGAGTAGGCTCATTCAACGGCCAAGTGAACATCCAGGATCTACAACATGTAACAGCGAACCGCCGGACATAGAGAGCCATGACTTCTGCCCTATGCGCCACCTTAGGCTCAAGAGGAAAGACTAACTAACAAACTATTTGAACTGTAAACTTATCGTGTTGCGAATTATTGCTGTGATTCCGACTTTGCGATTCTTTTTCATGTGATTGGTTTTTGTAATTGCTCACCTTTATATGTGTCTTCCACTTTGAACAAATCTTTCAACACGCCAAAAGTAAAGCAATATGAACAAACATTTCGGAAAGAGTGGCTGCAGGATGACATAATTAAAGATTGGGTGATGTCAATTCATGGAGATGTGACTAAGGCTCGTTGTAAGTACTGCAAGTGCGAAATGAAAGCGAAAATACAAGACCTGAAGAAACATGCAGAGACTAAAAAACATAAAAATGCAGTGCCATTTAGGGATATGCCACCGTTGACATTTATTTTCAGAACTACACAGAGTAATTAATCATCAAAAGTTGAAGGATCTGTCGCAATGTTTTTAAGTTGTCATTGTGCAATCGTGAACTGTGACCATTTGATTGATTTGTTTAAAATCTCCTATTTCTGACAGTAAATTGCTAAAGGACGTAAAAATGCATCGCAGCAAGTGTACAAATATGATCAGAAGTACTTTGTTTTCTCACTTTGAAGAAGATCTGATCAGTGATATTTCTACAAATAAATATATTTTATTATTAGACGAATCGAATGACATTTCAGTTCTGAAAGTGCTTGGTACACGTGTTATATATTATAGCAACAGCACAGACAAAGTAATTTCTACATATCTTGGACTAGTTCACTTGGAAGAGTGTGATGCAGAAAGTATAGTTCAGGCACTGAAGAAACTTTTGGTCAGTAATCATTTAAACTTAAAGAATTAGGCTTCAATTGGAACCGATAATGCATCGGTAATGGTTGGCGTAAAATTCTACGCCAGGGAGAGCGGCAGTCACATCAATACATATGTAATTTCTTACTTTCTCAATCTGGATATTTTTCCTAGATACTTTCCAACGAAATCTAGATATTTATGGATGCTGTTTGAGCAGTTTCTAGGCTATCTTCTTCTTATCAATCAAGGGCTGCAGAGTCTCGTTGTTTGCCGCAAACCAGTCCTGCCTCTTATGATCCACAGTGCCGTAAACCCCTACGGCAGTTTTATAAAGTTTCCTTAAGTTGACCCCACATTTCATTTACTGTACAATTTTCTGGTGAATCAATGAAAGCGTCTTCAAGTTACTTCAATTTCCTGCCCAGGTTTTAGATATTTCACTGTCAGCAGACTCCAACCCAAATACCCAGTAAAGACCGGAAAAGGCATAAAAATCAAATAGGTCAGCCGTGTTCAATATCTAGACTACACAGTGACATCTGGCGGTAGATGTTATCTAGGCTACACAGTGGTAAAAACTTCGCCGGGGAGCAAGCACGACAGGAGGTTTCTGATCATCAGATGATGCCCCCTCCCCTCGCTGAATGTCTCGGCCCCTTTACCTTCTTTACACTCTCAGGGGGCGGACCCATCCAGATAATGACTCATGGACGTCTTTCTTCTGTCGTGCGTATTTATTGAGATGTTTCCCTTGTCTTGTGAGGGTGTAATCTTCTGGAGAGATTGTGTAGAGGTTGTTCTTCTTGAGTGACGGTGACTAGCATTGCAGGCAAAGTTGAACCATTTACTGTGTATCCTTGTCCCACCTCGCATTACACTTGCTCCATAGCTAACTCGACGCCTTCTCCGCTGCCTCGCCCAGTCTTTTAAGTGCCCGAGTTCTTTCTTGCTTGTCCCTTTAAAACGAGTTGTTTCACTACGTTGTATGCAGATCTAGTAACAAGGCCTCTTGCGCCTATCTCAACGGCGAATAGCCTGACGGTATATCCTTCCTGTCTCTGGCTTGCGACCATGTCACTGTATTTCTCCATCTTATAGGTGCGCTGCTCCTCGACTCTTGACTCGAAGGGAACAATCAGCTCGAATAGTACTAACTGTTGTTGAGTCGACGGAGAGCACACTACAATGTATGGTCGCAAAAGAAACTTCGGGATTTCCGCCGGGTATTTGCCACAGCCCTTTCAGCGCCCCCGAGGATGAATGGCAGGCTGTCAGGGCATTCTACTTTGTTGTTCCGCTTTTGCCCAGCTTTTACGAAGCGCATCCACCCGGCTTTTATAACAGTCCTTTGTTTGCCTGGAGTCTTGCTACACCCACTATGGCTGCCAGTTCGGTGAGAACCTTGTTGTGACGTCATGTGAATCGGCCTAGGCAGCCCAAGGACCGCCTGGCATGTGGACAGTACGTGTTGTACGGTATACGCCCTTTTGGTCTGGGTGTTGCTACACAGGGGACATGTTGGGTCTTCGGATAAACTCCATCTGACCACGTTAGAAATAAAAAGATGTCAATTGAAACGAGAAAAAGAGTGTTGAGGGGATACATAGAGCCTGTTCTTTTGTATGGATGTGAAACTTGGACAATGAGCAGTCCAGCTGAAAAACATCTGATGGCTGCAGAAATGTGGTTTCTGAGGAAAATGCAAAGAATACCATGGACAGACAGAAAAACCAATGACCAAGTACTACAGGAGACAAATGAACATCGTAAACTGATTAGAGAGATTAGACGTAGACAGTCAAAATTTTTTGGACATGTTATGAGAAGAAATGGATTGGAGAACTTGGATGACAACTGGCAAGATCGAAGGGAACAGACCAAGAGGAAGACCGAGAGGTAAATATCTGGATGGCTTGGCCACATGGCATGGACGAGACAGGAACACTGAGCTGATCCACGACACTGGTGATCGAGTGAAATGGCGAGTCATGGCCACCCACGCTTTCCGGCATGGCACATGATTGATTGATTGATTGATTGACCAGGTTAACAGCTGATAGCAGGAGATCGTAAAGTGATCTGACAAGGAAGCTTATTCTCAACGGTCAATCAATCAGGTGCCGTCTCCGCAATGAAGGTTGGCTACAATGTATCTCCAACACTGTCTGTCTCTTGCCTTGACTGTACATTCTGTCAGGCTGATGTTCGTCCATCTCTTGATGCTATCTTCCCACTTGTATCGTTGTCTACCTCTTGCTCGCTTGCCCTCAACCTTGCCCTCCAGTATGGTTTTTATAAGAGTATCATGTCTTTTAACATGGCCGAAATATTTCACTTACCTCCTCTTTAATTCTTCCATCAACTCTCTCTTCATTCCACGTTTTTCTAGAACCTCTGCATTTGATTGTTTTTGTTTCCGTGAAAAACGACATATTCGTCTGTATCTCCACATCTCCGGGGCTTCTAAGCGACTTTCTAGTTGCTTGTTCAATGTCCAGGCTTCTGCGCCATATAGTAGCGTTGAATATACGTAGCATTTGACAATTCTCATTTTTAATGCGTTATTAATCTCTCTAGATGTTAATACTGATTTCTAGCTGTTGAAAGCATTTTTAGCCATTCCTATTCTCTTTTTGATTTCTATTTCACTTCTGCCATCCTCTGTTATTATATGTCCAAGATAGGAGAAACTTGTTACTTGTTCTAGTATCTGTCCGTTTACTGTAATTTTCATTGATGACCTTTCCTTTACATTGCTAATTATCATAGTCTTTGTTTTTTGGATGTTAATATCTAAGCCACATTCTGCACTGTGCCTGTTTACTTGTTCCACTGGGTCTTGTAAATCTTGCTCACTTTCTGCTAGTAACACGGTATAGTCAGCATATCTAAGATTGTTTATGATTCTTTCATTGATGTTGAGTCCAGGCATTTCAACTTGTTTAAAAATTCTTTCTGTGTATAGCTTGAAGAGGCTTGGGGACAGTACACATCTCTGCCGTACTCCTCTTTTTTATCTCTATAGGCGACGAATAGTTATTTCCGCATCTAATAGACGCCACTTGTTTCCAGTACAAGTTACTAATAAGTCTGATGTCCTTTCCGTCTACTCCCATACCTTGAAGGCACATAATTAGTCGTTCATGTTGTACTCTATCAAAAGCTTTCTTGTAGTCTATAAAACAAACATATATAATTTTTTGAACTTCTATATATTTTTTAATTAACATCCTCAAACAGATAATTGCTTCTCTGGTGCCACTGTTTTTGCGGAACTCAAATTGTTCTTCAGCTACTTCCTCGTCTATTTTATGTTGAATTCTTTCTTGTATGACCTTGAGTAGTATCTTAGTTATGTGGCCCTTTAAGCTAATAGTTCTGTAATCCTCCCAATCAACAGCTCTCGGCTTCTTCGGTAGTGTGGCAAGCGCTATATGTCCTTCCACGAGAGGGACTTCTGTATAGTTCCCTCCCATGACACCCACTGCCCTTGCCTCGGCTGCTGCACCGCCTTCCACACTCGCTTGTCATCATCTTCACGGATCTCCCGGACCACCACATCTCTGCGGTGCCTGGCCCACGCCTTTAACCACCATTGCGTGTTGTTTTGGTAGCCGAAACCTTGTATGTTGGACTGGGTGTGTCCCATCGCTTCCTTTAGTTGGAGTGAATTTTGCGCCGCTTCTACTGCCTCGTCAACATTCCATTTCTTTCCCGCCCTGAGCTCTGGCTGGGAGCCACTCACGGATTCATCATGGGACTCACACAGCATCATCACCAGCCTGGCTTTTCCGACCTTGTATTCCTCGACAACAGACTACGAGTTTGGACTTCTTTGAGTGCAACACTACGTCCGTCGGCCCTGGTGGGACTCCCAGCCATTTCCTTGTGGCTTTGCTGATCTTCTTCTCTATCGCCTCTACCGTGCTCATGCACACGTCATAGATGAGCAGGGGCCATAGCAGTTTCGGGATCAGTACGAACTGGAGGCACCATTGGGAACAGTCGTATATATGCCGGTTGGTCCTCAGGGGAAGGTAGGGGCTGACCATATGCATTCCTTGCCATCCAAGGAGGCTTCCAAAAGTGCAGATTCGAAACATGACGCTCTGATACTGGGCTCACCCAAGAAATCATCACGCCCTGCACATGGCTGCTTAACCTCATTTCCGTAGATTGAATTTCCCGTGCATCCCAAGCTGCAACTTTGGGGGGGGGGGGGGGGGGGGCAGCACGTGCTTGCAGTTTGCAGACTTTGATGAGACCCAAACGCTATGTTTGAAACGTGCTGTCATTTAGTAGGATTTTTTGTTTGGTGGACATTTCAAGCTGTCATCTATTATTAGGAATTGAACTTTAAGGGCATTAGAACCATTTTGTTAGTTTAGTAGGGTACACGCACAACTACTCGAAAGATATAATTTATCCAGTTTGTGGTGTACTGATGAGTGTCAGATGCAATTCTAATCGCTGCATCTCTAGGGGTCACCAGGTCCGAGATTGCCTGCCAGTTTGGTTTAGGCCAGTGACGACCATTTATCCGTGGTGTACAACGTGGACGAATGGCAGAAGTCTCACTAGCTGGTGCCCGTGGTGTGCTACAGGGTATCCCTCTATACGCATCACAACGGCCTTAACTTTCTGCCTGCCACCGAACTCACCACACCATTAATGTGACCAAAAAATATGACCGCCTCTTTCAGATGTTTGTAATAAATTGTCTTAGCCTCTTTCAGAACCTTTATATTACTCTTCATTTCAACAGCAACATAAAAGAAGTAAAAGGTTCAATTTTCAGGTTTTTATTTAAGTAGACATGTTACACATGCAAGAAATCATGAACATGTTTATGGAATATAACAATACTGCTTGGCCTTTTTGCCAACACAATTCATGGGCTAATTTTAAAACCCTAGAGACATTTATGCAAACAAAATGCTGTTGTGAAAACATGAACATCTAGACATTGTAGATTTCTAGTGCCTCATCAAAACATTTCATAGGTTGAAATAAAAACATCCATTTGAAATAAATTATTTACATTTGTTATATGGTTTAAATGCCTTTTGTGGTGCACGTTAGACCTTACTAGTATGAGAATAGAGATCAAGGCTGTGAACATAGCACAGATATGCCTTTCAAATTCTTCACCGACTTAGGTGATTATCATATCTGGCTCAGTCCATAAATAGCTTAAACGAAGTAAGGGACATAACATAAAAATTAGCATCAGTATAGCAGAGGGAAGCAGAAGACGAGGCCGACCACGTAAACGTTGGAGGGAGGGAATAGCAGAGTCCATGGGAATATCGATATATGAAGCCCATAATCGGGCACTCTCACGATGTTTATACTTCACCTCGACACCGCAAGGTACAAGAGGAACATGATGAGATGAGATAACAGAGGTAATGACTAAAACCTGTCAAAACAGTCATCTACTGCCTACAGTACCTTGCAGTGTAGGGCAGGGGGGTCTTGAGCCTGAGGTATTAAGGCAGCCTGGCTAGTGCAATCGCCGCAAACCGCGCAGGTTAGGATTTTATTTTTGCCCTCGACAGAAAAAATCCACACCTTACCGAGGATTTCTCTTCTTCTTTGTGTTCATCCGGAGTGTTTTTTCAGATGTAATTGCGGTGTGTCTGTTATGCACCCTTGGGTCGAAACCCTTAGGCCAAAATATCCGACTTTTAGCGTGCATTTTTAACAGGTAGCATTCCTGTGGGACTAACTTTTGTGGTGCCATCCACATCCCAGCTTGTTAAAGTTGGAACGGTCGAATACTTCACGATCTGCCCTCAAGGTACGGCAGGGACAGTCCATGGCATTTTCCGCCATCCAGGGTGGCTTCCATAGTTGCAGAGCCAACACATAGCGCCCTGGTGCTGGGCTCACCGTGGGAATCGTCACGTCCTGCTCATGGCTGCTTGAATTCCTCACTTCGATATATTGGGCATATCGTTCACCACGAGCCTTTCCCGCACAGATGGTATCCACTCTGCAAGTTTTCGATTCGGGCATGTGCTTGTTGATGTGCCCGTCAGAGCTGTTCCGGGCAACATTCGGAAACTACCCAGCCAGAGCTTTTCCGGACACGAGCTATTCGGAAAACTAGTTAGTTAGAGCTGTTCCTAGCATGAAAGACATTTCACTCAGACGTTTTTTGCGTTGTGCCTGATTTATTTGCACTCGAGGGCCAGCACATCTGACTTCAGCGGGCATTTTTACGGGTTAGCCTTCCCGGGGTTTCGAGAGACGTTAGACTGTTAGTGCTGTGGTGTCACCCACATCTCAGCTGGTTAAGGTAGAACGGTCAACGACATCACGGTCAACCCTCAAGGGAAGGCAAGGGCAGACCATGGACATTCCCTCACTATCCAAGGAGGCTTCCATAATTGCAGAGCTGGCACATATTGCTCTGAGACTGGGCTCACCCGAGGAGTTGCCACGTCCTGCTCATGGCTGCTTTAGTTCCTCACTTCCATGTGTTGGGCATCTCGCTTGCCACTGGTCGCTCAAGCACACACCAGGAATGGTCAGTCTCCTGGCGACATCCACTAGGTAAGCTTTCGCTTTGGACTTCGGTCCACGCAATGGATTCGCTAGCCGTGCATTCCATTTCGTGTTATTGAGACGTTTTTCCACCTTTGTCTACACTCTCTATGAGACAGATACAGACAGTTTTTGTAACCATTTCATTCGACTGGGGCACTTCTTCTACCTTTTAGTACTCGCTCAGCCGACTCAGCACCTTACCTCCATGCAGCTGTGAGCGAGAAACGGCCAGACTCTCTCATCCGGGGATCCCTCATATCCCCCAGCTGAGAGCCTTTGGACAAGTATCTGGACTGGGCATGTAGCATGCTCAGTATCTCACCTCCATGTCTCGGTAGGTGGGTATCGGCCCGGCTCTCACATCCGAGGGTTTATGGCTTAGAGCGTTCAGCCTCAACCCTCGGCAGAGAGCCTTAGAGTATGTATCCGGACCAAGAACTTCTGCCTTCGTGCGCGTGATTTAAACTTTTGACTGCTATCCTGTCTACCTGCAGAGCAGCAGGTTGTGTCTCGCTTAGTCTGGCCCCTATCCCATAAGCTGTCCGATATGTAGTTTTCATCCATTGACATAGCACATGGGTGTCAATGGGACATGCAAGCTCCCCCACCACGGCAAGGTGGAGACACATCGGGGGAGACCAAGGATTTGAACCTGGGTCTCCTCAAGGAGAACCCGATGTTCTTAACCACTCGGCCAGTGGCTCCTCAATGACTATAACTAAAGAAGAACAAACAACAAAGATTCTTCTAAAACTGAAACAAGTAAAGAGCTTCGAGTATCGAGGAAGTATAATATCATTAAATGGCAAATCAGAAGATGAGATCGAAAATAGATGCAATAAGGCGAATTAACTCATTGGACAAATGGCACTAATACTAAAGAACAAACACAAATCAATAGATACAAAAAAGCACTCTACAACACAATCTTTCAACCAACTTTATGCTACCAATGCCAAACCAGGGTAATGACAGAAAAAGAGAAAAGAAACATTACAACGGAAATAATATTCCTGAGAAGTATACTCAATGTATCAAGAAGAGAGAAAATCAGAAATGAAGAAATCAGGACTAAAGTGGAGGTTATAGCAGCACTAGATTTCATCAGAAAACAGCAAATTAAATAGTTGGACCATACAACTAGGCTACCAACTAACAGTATACCACAATAAGCAATGATGTTTAGACCAAACAGAACCAGAAGAAGAGGCTGACCATGTAAACGATGGACAGAAGGAATAACAGAATCCATGGAAATCACGTTAAATGAAGCCAATAAACAGGCACTCTCCAGCTGTTTATGCATCACCTCAACACCACAAGGAACAAGATGAGACTCAGTCTACACTTTGGAGAATTCACAATGGATGACTAGGGCATAAGAGGCTGCTGCCTGTAGAAGCTTCAAACCGTCAGGAACTTGTGTGAAGCTTTTGTTCAGGTTATTTAGAGGTGCACAGATGCTTCAAAAGCATCTAGCATTGGGACACTTCAGGCACTAAATTACAGATGGGAGCCAAGGCAGCATGGTGGCTAGCACTCTTAACTGCCAGCCCTGTGATCCTGTGTTCAAATCCTATTCAAGGCGGTGATTATTTTCACTGACCTGAGCTCTCAGGTCAACTGAGTCTTAAATAGGTACCAGGACATTTCCAGGGAAGAATAGGTGGTTCCATCGAGTAAAAATATGGGTTAGCACCATATACCAAACTCGCAACGACTACGGATGAGGTTGGTTCTTTTTCTTCTGCATTCGTCTGGAATCTTGTTTTGGACGTAATTGCGTTGTGCCTGTCTACAGCAGTGCTATGATATTTGCTAAGATAAGTTTGAAAAACAGGAGATCCTGTGTGCACATGAAAATTCCGGTGGCAACTAGAAATAGCAAAGGCCACTGCCCTAGTATGTTATAAGGGAAGAAAACCTAGCCATGAGTAGATACAACCCATGACCTTGGATGGATTGTCTACAGGAAGCAAATCTTACACAAATGTATGCCAAAGTTGGACAAACTGACTTCTGAGTTGCATAACTAGGTGTGGCAAAATCTCCTCAAAATAGGAACAAAGAAAAAGAAGACTTAATTGTTCTTTTACTTCATTCCACTTTGCCAGTTGCTTTTTTGACTCATATCCTAGACAGCTGTTACTTTAACTCTTTCTGAGCAAAACAGGTATTATTTTTAGGAAACAACATTATGTGGTAGGAGGGACTATGTATAATTCTATCATGCAACATGATTTCTATAGCCATTACACATCCTCCTAAATGACTAGATGTCAATTTCGACGAGAAAAACAGTATTGAAGTGCTACATAGAACTTGTACTTTTGTATAGATGTGAAACGTGGACAATGAGCTGACAAGCTGAAAATCATCTCATGGCAGTGGAAATGTGACTTCTGAGGAAAATGCAAACAATATTATGATCACAAAGATCTTAGATCAGGCCTGACTTATCCATGTGGCCAAGCCATCCAGGTATTTATCCTCCCTTTGCTCTGTTCCCTTTCAGTTTGCCAGCTGTCACCAAGTTTTTTAGTTTATTTCTACTCATAACATTGGCAAAAATAAATTTCACGGTCTACTCTAATTTATTGAATATGTTTACAGTTTTCATTTGTTTCTTGTAGGGCTTATTAAATGGTTTGTCTGTTCAACCATGGTATTATTTGCCTTTTCTTCAGAAACCACATTGCCACTGGTTTGTTTCTCAGCTTGTCTGCTTATAGTTGATGTTTCACATGCATATAACATTATATGTTTATACAGCACTTCAATCCACTTTAGTTGCCTTGTATGACCTGTACAAGAGGCTACAATACTGCTCTTCTCTTCTACTCCTTTAATTCCCCCAGTAATACATGGGAAAGTTTTTGTGACATAAGATATTTATTTGGGGAGGACATTTCTAAGTGTCTGTGGTAAGTAAAGTGAAGGTATCTTGTACATGCCTTAAGGCACATTGAGCACATGGTGCCGGTGCGGACACATATTTATATTGACCAATGGTCAGTCAGTATCACATCGACTGCCTTTACTTCGCAAGACACTTCCTGGTACCCAGTTTAGGCTGGTTCAAGCAGCAAGCCTATGTTCATAGGGCACAGCGGCCTAAAGCTTCCGTACTGCTGAACGGGCAAAACGGCTGAAAGCGTCCATGACAACCAAGCGTTGTAATCATGTAATCACGCGATCTCGAGACTTTGCGAGACTTCCCATTGTTTACGTCCGGTGTTGTCAATAATAAAACATGTGCGCCATTTTCAAGCGTGTTCTTTAAATTTGATCGGATTTTTAAAAAGTTTTCATGGTTTTTATACATTGTTTTTAAAACCGGATTTTGACGATTCTTCAAGTGATAGCGGAGATTTTGCTGGGTTCAATTTAATTTTAAAATTGACTATGACTCGGAGCTAGATATCAGTGATATTAGCGTAAACACTTCAGATCTTTCGGACTTTCAAGAAAGTGAGCAGTTGGCAGAGTGTTTGTAAATAGTGTATAGATGACTGACAATCACAAACAATATGTTGTATTTTGTAAATATTTGTTTTCATGTGTGGATTACCGGCGACATTATTGGATCACATGTGAGTATAATAATCTGCATTCATTTTCCTTCATTTTGCTTTTTATTTTACAAAAATATCGTCACTAACACCTTAAATTTGATGTTTTTACCATCGTAACCATAACCCTAAATCCGACAAATCTTGCCCGTTCAGAGTTACAAAAAGGAAAAACGTGTGCCTTGTAAAGGGTTAAAAATTCAAATCCGCCGCTATGCGGATCAAACTTATGACCACTGGGCTGGCAGGTGAAAGTTTAGCCACTACACTGTTGTGGCTCCTAATTATTTCTTATGGAAGATCCTTAATTTGTGTATTTAATTATTACAACTATTTATAGAAAATAATGGAAATAGCTGACCCTTCAGTTATAATAACGTATGAAGATTCATATTCTGGAAAAATACATTCTTACATGTTAAAAAGAGAAAATTTTAACAAATGGATGCAAATTATAGACAATTAGTAAAAAAGCTATAAAAAAAAACCATAGAAATGTGGTCTTACAAAAAGTTACCTGCATGTCCTTTTACTGTCATCATAAATTGTCCTTTTACAGATCGTCTAAATCAATCATAGTATTTTCTTTTACCATTTTACATTTAGTAGTTTGCCACTGCTGATTATAACTGTTTACTGCCCCTAAGCTATAGACACTTGTAGTTTTACAGAAAACTGCTGAAATTCCTTGGACAGCCAAAAGGAGTAATCAAAATGTTTTGAAAGAGACCAAGAGCCACAGATCAAACATCAGAGACAGTCAACATTATGTTTTGCCCAAATGATGAAATGAGAAAAACTAGAACATATTTAACAACTAGAAAGATTTATGGGAAAAAAAAGATAGAGGAAGATAATAAAAGAAGGTGGCATAGAAAAATAAGAAACAAATGTATACATTCCGTAAAAGATCTTGAGATTTGGAGAGATATGATCATCCACACCAAATGGCAAGGTATTTAATGGCAATGATGAAAACTCATATATAAGTTGCTATTACACTTTAACATTAAAATAATATTCAGAATGAAAGACCCTGTGTCAAACATAAGGGAGCTCTAAGAGTTAAACCATACTGAACAAAGCCAATATTTTCATTGACTGAGTGTGATACAGGGTTTTCAGAAGAGACAAGGCAAAACGGCGACATCAGATAGGCATAACAACATATGACCCAACAAATAAAGTGGTTTGGACATAACATGAAAATGAACCCATACCAAATACTGCCAGTAAGAACATACAACTAAATAACATATGAATATAGGGCCAGAGGAAGACCAAGAAAACAATGGACAGACAGAAAACAAGGGTACACTAAACAAACACAGATAGGACACAACCAAGGTAACACGTCGTTACATCACTTTGGATAAGCTTAGCGCTAGACAATAGAATAATATACAAGGGTTGATAAAGCTGGTGCCATGATGGCCATCTTTGTCAGATAAATCTCTAGAACCTACTCTGAGGCTAGGCTTTATTGTGATACTAGAAAGTAAAACAAATCTCTCACTGAGGGGAATTGAACTAACCACTGTACCATTAAGTTAATGTACTGACCACAACACTGAGTAATTAGGTCAGCTTAATTTTATATTAACAAAAAATAAAACAAAACAAAATAGAACTGTTACGAGTCTGAAATGTCAGGACCTTCACATTGTGAAGGCTTGAATGCACAGAGTAGGAGGTGGCTAGTCTCTCCCTCTCATAGCAACCAGCTAGAGCAGGCATCAAACCCTCATCTGACCACACTATTACCATTATATTATCAGAACAATTCCAATTTGTTCCTATAAAATGTGCTCATTACTTATTTGTATATGTAGTCGTGCAAATTATAAATTATTTTTTAAAAATAAAAAGCAAAGTTTGCCTAAGAAAGCAATTAAACAGAGACAATTTGTCTACATGTATAACTTTAAATTAATTACGACTTGATTAATAGCATGACAAAACTTTGTTAGATGTTTGTAATTATCACAAATAATACCCCTTTTACCATTTACACTTATAGGTAATATGATACAGCATTCAGTGTTCAATTGTGTGTATTCATTCATCAATTCTTTACTGTTATGACTAATTAGTAAACATGTCTGCCAGCATATGAAGTATATGGTAATTGAATAATTACCATAAATTATATGGTAATTGAATAATACCAGCCAGCTCCAGGGATTAATCACATTGTGCCGAATATTAATGTGAATGGTCATAGACTGAGTGTTGTGGACAAATTCACCTATCTTGGCAGCACTGTGTCCCAAGCTGCCACAATTGATGACGAAGTGAATGCAAGAATCTCCAAGACCAGCGCGGCCTTTAGCAGACTGTACAAGAATGTATGGGACAGAGTTGGAATAAGCCTGCAAACAAAGCTAAAAGTCTACAAAGCAGTTGTATTATCCACATTGCTATATGCTTGTGAAACCTGGACTGTTTATCAGTGACATGCTAGGAAATTAAACCACTTCCACACAGTCTGCCTTAGGAAGCTACTGAAGATTAAATGGCAAGACAAGATCCCAGACACTTAAGTCCTAGACAGAGCATCCATGCCCAGTATCCACACCCTACTAATGAAGAATCAGATTCGCTGGGCTGGTCACTTGACTCGCATGCCAGATCACAGGCTCCCTAAACAAATTTTTTATGGCGAGTTGCGTTGTGGTAAACGCTCCCAAGGCGGCCAGAGGAAACACTTTAAAGACACTCTTAAAATCTCACTGAATGCTTTTGGAATTCAACATGACACCTGGGAGACTGCAGCCAGAGACCGAAATTCGTGGCATGCATCATTACGCAAGGGTGCAGTCACGTGTGAGGCAACCAGGACTGCAAGAGCTGTGAAGAAAAGGCAGGCCAGAAAAACCACTGCAGGAAATCCTCCTCCAGAAACGTCAAGCATTCTTTGTCCACATTGTCAAAGAACATTTTGATCCAAAATAGGCCTTATCAGCCATCTTAGAACTCACAGCTCCACACTTTCAACCTCACTGGATGAAATGAATGGTCATGATCATTCTTGATGGACAAACAACAATTGAATAATATATTAAGTGATGTTCCAATAAAGGTCCTTCATTACTCTTACATTTCCTTTTACAAGAAATCTTAATATGCCTATTTAGTTCCATAAAAGTCTAACGTTAAATTAAGATTCAAAAACGAATATTCTTTCATGCTGTGCCGTTATTATCTGTAGACAGCTTAAGGCTTGTAAGGACATCCATTTGACCAGTGGCCTCTCAAACCTGTGGAAGAAAAGGTGTTTTAAACTGTACTGTGTAAATTAAACTGGCCGATTTCTATACTGATTAATATATACATTATATGCAAACATAACCTCCAGCAGGTTACCGGGGTCCTTAAGGGAAGGACAGAACAGTAGCACTTTAACCTGCCATGCATGTCATGCAAGGCAACTAAGGAGGGTTGGTGTGAGACTGGCCACATCACTCTGTAGAAAACTTTTGCTGCAAAATTCTACCAATTATAAACAGTCTACAAATGGCTTGGTGTGAGTTGGTTGAGGACTTATGCTTCATTAGGAGAAAGGCGGAAGAAGAAAAGGAGGGGAAGAAGAAGAGGAGGAGGAGGAAGAAGAGGAGGAGGAAGAAGAGGAGGAGGAAGAAGAAGAGGAGGAACAGGAGCAGAAGAAGAAGAAGCAGAAGCAGACATACCATAAATAATAACGAGAGTTTTGCATGGACAGACACACTAAAGCAGTAACGATTACCCAAACTGAGGCTATGAGAAAGCAGTATAAGAAGTAATGAAGAACAATTCCACTGTAGCTCAAGGAGAAGATAGTGAAGTCACATCCAAGCAAAACCAACAGTAGGCATCAAGTGAACAATAACCAAGTATCCACTGTTAACAGAAGATTTTCATAGCAATTGGAACCATGGTAGAAAATGATCAGAGTGAGTGCTTAGCAACATCAAGGTCCTGGGTTTGTCTTCCTCATTCATCATAACAAGGACACTGAGATTTAATTTCTTTTTCTGTTTTGTTTGCTTGAAAAAAATTGTCTATATCATATACAAACTTCAGTCTTTTTTAGTTTGCTCAGTGGTCCGAGAAGTTATGCTTTTACTGTTGTTTCTCTAGGCCAGAAGGTTTGTCTTGATATGTCATACTCGGGACAGTCTTGGAGTATGTAATCTGTCTGAGGTGCCAATCCACATGGCTAATTTGCCAATCTGATAATGTTATACATGTGAATGCAGAGATGACCGTGTTCCATTCTTGGGCACAGAAAAATGATTTGTTTGGGTCTGTTCATAATAAAATAATCATCTACAGCTGATGTTGGTAACTTTATGATTCATTTGATGATTCTGATCTTTTGGTGGTATGTGACTGGTACACCAGACCGCTCTTCTGTTGCATCTTCCATAGCTAGTTGAACAGCTCTCTCTTTCTGTGCAAGTCAAGACAGTATACACTGTATGGTGATCTTATATTGTTTGTATAGTTCAGACTGCAGTGTCTGTAGTACTTGCAATATTCTGGACTGGAGTGCCTGAAGCAATCATTTTGTGTCAGTCAGTGATATTTGAGAAGTTCTAACAATTCACTTTGCTAAGGCAGTATCTGCTATGAAGTTATTTCTATAATTAACAAGCATTTATCAAGATAACATATGTGCTGAATGAACTGATACTTACCACAGATGAAACATTGGCCATATCCACCATAATAAGCACCCGGAACACCATCATCATAACCATCTTCCGATGATGAAAAATCTGGATGGTTATCTTCATGTGAGGTACTGCTTTCATCACTATGTGAGGTACTGCTTTCATCACTAATTTCAATTAAAGGTGTAGTTGTTGCTGCCTGCGGTGGAATTGCTGCTGCTGCAACACGGAAACAATAAACAGATCTCTAAAATGAATAGTTAGCAACCAGGACAAAAGCACTTAAATAATAAAAGCCTAACTCATTAGCCATCACAAGTCCCAGTGGTACAATCATGACTGCACATATCAATAGACAATTTTTTTTCTACAGGCCAAGGGAAAATCATGAAAATAACATTTTCTGAACATCAACATTTGGGCATGGTACAAACAGCCATACTGATACTTTTGAATTATTGTTTGATTTGTGTTCAGTTAAAATTTTTAAATTGTTTAATATTATATTAATTATTTTACACAGATTTGTTTTTCTTCTCATTCCCTCGCTTTGAACCCACGCGTAGTCCATACACGTGCTAGTACGTCTAGTAAATTGGACTGATTTCCCAAATACATCCCTGGCCATTGGCTGAACCCACTCTGGCTGCTGAGGTGCTTGTAATTTACACTCCCAAGTCAAGGATGCCGGCTCTGTGGTGGAGGTGTTACGGACGCAGTTCATAATCCTGCATACCGCGTTTGAAACACAGCTGCAGGTGATTTGGCAGCAGACCACTTTGCATTGATTTTCATAAAAATGGTATGAGTGCCAGTCGTTCAAAAAGCAATGGCAAGCTACTGAACATAAACTTGCCAAGATCAAACAGCAAAAAAAAAACGCTGGGGTTGAGTGCGACATCCTTTGAAGGATATGCAACTAACTTTTTTTAAAAGTTAGGATGAAATTTACACAGATATCACCATCATCATCCCATAGCAAGCCATTTGCATAATGTCACTCTCACAACCAGCTGGACATATTCTCCATCCTTAGTCGGGTCTCAGAGTGCCACTCTCACAGCCAGCTAGACATATTCTCCATCCTTTGCCAGTTGTCTTTCCACGTGCATTTTCATGCCCTAGATATCTTCAGCGTTCTGTGTTGCCTGTCGTTTTGGTCAACCATAGCCTCTTCTTCCAGGAACCATGTCTTCGATTACTCTTCTTTCTAAGTTGAGTTGAGTCAAGAACCGACATCACAGCACTCGGGACATTCCATCCATGTTCCGTCCTCATCTGCAACAGCCTGTGAAGAGTCCCAATACTAATGACACCAGTAGTAGTCTGATTATGTGTCCACCTGGCCTTGTGTTGGAGTTTTCAGTGTCGGCCAGATCTTCTCGTCACTCCCTGCAGCACCATTCTCTCCAAGCTATGATAATCTAACTGTTCATCTGCGCTATACACATGATTCCAAAGGGCCCAACCACACCTGCATTATCATGCACCAAAACCCAACCAAGGCGTGCAGACCCAGCCAATCTGTCCACCTGCTCGTTTCCCACCACATCAGCCAATCTGCTCTCTATTTTTGATTAATGAATTGATGACTGCCATTCTGTCAGAAGCATGCCTGTCTTCACCTTTCTCATCATACTCTGTGAGTTCATTACAATTACGATAAGCGTGTGCTGTTCTTCCTAAGCTATTGGGGCATTTAACATGGCCAGAATATTTCAGTTTGCCTGACATGAAGCTGTTCATGAGCCGGTGTTCTTCGATGTTCACATCTGGTTAAATGTCAGCATTTTTTAATCTTCCTGATCCACGGTATTGTCAGAATTTTTGCTGTAATATTTAAATTCAAAAGTCTTAATTTTCTTCCTTTAGTGACTGAGAAATCTAAATCTAAATGTGTTTATTATCTCAGAATTCGTGACCTGGCGTGTATATCACAGTATTTAAATTTGCAAGATATTATCTCACAATATAGTTAACAATAAAATGTACCTCCTCTTCCTCTGTTTCTGCCTCTGCCTGTGTTTCTGACTGTTCCTCTGTTTCTGCCTGTTCCTCTGGGCCTCCCCCTGGGTCTTCTAGTTCCAGTACCCCTTGATGCTCCAGCTCCGGCCGTGTATGTTGTTGCTGCTGCTGCAGGTATATTGCCAGATGGGCCGGCCTCTGCTGCATCAAACTTCTCTTGTGCAACTATAAAACAAACCAGACTAGTATTGCCATGTCTTTAACAAACACAATCGTCATTCTAGAAATATTTTTCTCCATAAACATTTTTTATAATATATATTTCAAAAAGATGAGATATCTTGTTCTCCGTGCATTTTTAATATTTATTTCGCGGGTCAGCATGACTGAATGAATAAGAACGTGTGCTCTTAAACAGCTGGTGTGCTGATGCCAAGGTAAGGGGTTCAACCCCTACACCAGGCAGTTGGACTAAAATGTTGACCTGTTGTCCTTGACTTATTTAGATTTCTCTAAAGTCGGAATGGGTTCGTCTGAAAGGCGAGGGACATTGTTAATAGGGAAAGCTAATCCACATGCAAAATTCAGTCCAGCACTACTAGAAGTTGTGTATGGACTGCACTTGAGTTCAAATCGAGCAAGCGCAAAAAAGCAAACAAATAAACAAAAAAGCAACAGAAACAAAAAAAAACTATATATATATTTCAAAAAGATGAGTCAAGTAGTAAATATTGTTCTCCAAAAACATTGTTAACAATATATATTTCAAAAAGATGAGCCAAGTAGTAAATCTTGTTCGAGATAAACACTGTTAATAATATATATTTTTTTTAAATGAGCCACGTAGTAAATCTTGTTCCCTATGAACATTGTTAATAATATATATTTCAAAAAGATGAGCCAAGTAGTAAATCTTGTTCTCCATAAACATTGTTAATATTTTTTTTTTTTTAATGAGCCACATAGTAATTCTTGTTCCCCATAAACATTCTTATAACATATATTTCAAATAGATGAGCCACGTAGCAAATCCTGTTCTCCATAAACATTTTTTATAATATATATTTAAAAAAGGCGAGACAAGTAGTAAATGTTGTTCTGCGCAAACATTTTGTATAATATATATTTCAAAAAGACAAGTCAAGTATAGGGTGTATTTTTAATGACTGTGGTTTTTTTTTAAATATTGCCGTCCCAAGTTTTGTATTCATCCTCTGTGGAGTTCATGCAACATAAAAGTAAATACAAAACTTGGAATGGCAATATTTTCAAAAACCCCACAGTCATTAAAAATACACCCTATAGTAGAGGACCTTTTTACATACTTGTTATATGGTGCTAGCCCCATACTTGTACAGACCAATCAACACTTGAGGGTTGATGTGGTCAGTGTTACAATGACCACCATTACTTCCCAAGACATTTCCGGGTATCCTAGGTTGAGGTCAAGTTAAAAAACTCGCCTCATGTGAATTCAAAACCATGACCACCACACCGGCAGGCAAACAAGAAGACAAAGAAAAAGGAATATGAGTAAGTATGAATAAACCGCTAACATTTAATTATTTATTGAACCTATTCTACCCTGTAGAATACAGGCATAAATACTTGACTGACTGAATTCTCTCTCATAATTATAAAACCCATGGACGTTGGACATTGGACGGAGGGAATAGCAGAGTCCATGGGAATATCGATATATGAAGCCCATCATCGGGCACTCTCACGATGTTTATACTTCACCTCGACACCGCAAGGTACAAGAGGAACATGATGAGATGAGATGAAATACCTCTCTTGCAGATTTTTTTTTTTTTGGGCGTTTGATTGCTTTTAACTCAAGCGTAGTCCATACAAGTGCCACTATTCTAGTGCACTGATTTTTGAGTGTGGATTATCTTCCCCTATTACCAGTGTCCCTCGCCATGAGGTGAACTCACCCCGACTTCAGAGATGAGTATTTAACATTATAGTTCAACTAACCGGTGTAGGGGTTGAATTCGCTACCTCGGCATCAGCGCAGTAGAAGTTGAAGAGAACATTCTCTTATCCATTCGGCCTTGCTGACCTCCATTCTTGCTGATGTTGTGGGTGAACAACCAAAGTGAAGGGTAGGCATGTTGGGGCATTCCCCACAGCCACACTTCATCTTCTTTTAGTCCATGGCATGTGGCATTGATGGACATGTCTTTCCACTGCTTCATGTCTTGTGTACTGCACGAATGCGGCCGAACGAGGGTTTGATTTCAACTCTCAACATTTGCAATGAAGGAAAAGACTGGCCACCTATTCCTCCATCTACTCAAGGCCTACAAAATTTGATGGTCCCAAGATTTGGTTTGCTCGCTTTGAACTCGAGCGTAGTCCATACTGGACTGATGTTTGCGTGTTGGCTAGCTTTACCTATTACCAGTGTCCCTCGCCATCAGGCGAACTCGCTCTGACTTCAAAGGTAATTGTAATTTACATCCCCAAGTCAAGGACGAGATGCCAGTATTATAGTCCAACTGATTGGTGTAGGGGTTGAATTCGCTACCTTGACATAAGTACACTGGAAGACTGCACGGAAGAAATCATTCCTGATTCAACGGGCAAGACGGCGTTTACCTGCAAAGCGTTGTGGAACGTAATGAGCACAGCAAGGCACGTAGAGCGCCCTGGTCATCCACTGCACCTGTATTCGTCTCCAGTCGTCTTGATTTGTCTTGCCACTGGATTCAGATGGACTCAGACGAGAGAGTGAGGTCGACGAATTGCGCAACTCTTCCTCACTTTAATCCAATTCATCGCGCAAGTCATTCTTCATCCAGCCATCTTAGAACTCACGGCTCCATACTTTCAACCCCACTTGATGAAATGAATGGTCATCATCATTCTTGATGGACAAACCATATATATATATATATATATATATATATATATATATATATATATATATATATATATATATATATATATATATATATATATATATATAAACACTGGAAGTGTAAGAGCAAGCGCTCTTATTTACTTGGTAATGCTGATTTTATTAAAACAATGTCAAGGAAACCCTCCTATCCTTTGATATCTGTTCTCCTCCGAAGGTAACAAGTTAAGGGACCCATTTCCAAGCCATGAATTACATTGAGTATATGGCAAAAAGCAACACAGTAAAGAACCTTTTCACATGCCTTGTGGCATGCTGGGTATGCTAACTTCATTTATTTACAGATCAATCAGACTTGATCGGTGATATTGTCAGTTCATGCAGGTGGCCTATTGTATTCAGGACACTCAGGACAAATGGTACCCATTTTAGACTGGGAATCCCAAGTCTATTTTTTTTAAATCCCTGCCTCAAAGAGGATTTGACCACATGACTTTTGGGCCACCGGCAAGCATGCTTGCCAGTGCGTTACCGTGGCCCTCCTTTCAAAACTACTTCATTATTGGTTAGATTTTGCAGGTGTTTTCTACGGGATGGGATAGCCAGTCCCAAGGAAAACCCCTCTCAGCTGCTTCTTACATGTTTTGTAGGTTAACATGTTAACTATTATTAGCTCGTGACCAATAAAAAGTTATCAATTGCAACTAGAAAAAGAGTGTTGAAGTGCTACACAGAACCTGTGCTCGCAGAAGTAAAATGTGTCAGCCTAACGGCGCAAGAACGCAGCTCTGCTGTAAACAGGCACAACGCAATCACGTCGGAAAAAAAACTCCAGATGAACGTAGAAGAAGAAGAAGATGAATTTGTGCTTTTGTATCGATATCAAGCATTGACAATGAGCAGACAAGCTAAAAAAACATCTAGTGGCTGTAGAAATGTGGTTTCTGAGGAAAATGCAAAGAATACCGAAAAACCAATGACCAAGTCCTACAAGAAACTAATTAAAACCATAAACTGATTAGAGAAATTAGACAAAGACAGTCAGAATGTTTTGGACACATTATGAGAAGAAATAAATTGAAGAACTTCAATTGGCAAGACTGAAGGGAAAAGAACATGGGGAAGGCAGAGAAGTGGATACTTGGATGCCTTGCCCACATGGTATGGTCGAGATAAGAACACAGAGCTGATCCACAACTCTGGTGATCGTGTCAGATGGTGAAACACTGGCCGCCCATGCTTATTGGCATGGCATATGATGATGATTCTTAGCTTCTCTTATGGACCCTAGTTTAGTTTAGTTTAGTCGATGGATCAACATCACGGCACACGGGTGCAACCCATAAGTGCTCCGTTCTCCTCCTAACTCAAACCTGAGTCTGGAGAAACTCAGCTCAGTGCACGAACTCTGTAGCACCGGCGAGGATCCTGAAATACTTTGGGTAGATTTTTAACTCGAAATTTTGCCCGGGCAGCGCCGTTAGGCTACTCTTTTTCGACTTCCAACTGCCAAGGGATTTTTTACGTGCGCAACAATACACACAGGCGTCCGATCTCACTACCCAAAAACCAGGGGAAATTTATTACTAGAAGTCCACGAGAAAAAATCCTGGCATCGCCAGGGCTTGAACCCGGGACCTTCAACACTCGAGGCGGACACCATACCTCGACAAGTTGTGTCTTCATCCACACTATGAGTGGACTTGAGTAAGTGTTCAACACTCACATCTAAGTTGTGTCCTCATCAACATTGTTGACACTATGAGTAGACTTGAGTAAATGTTCAGCACTGACACCTAAGTTGTGTCCTCATCGATATTGCTAACGCTATGAGTATAGTTAAGTAAATTTTCAGTACTCACACCTAAGTTGTGTCCTCATCAACATTGTCGATGCTATGAGTAGATTTGAGTAAGTGTTCAGCACTGGCCACTAAGCCCACCATGTTTTGATGCATTTCTTTCAAACACTGCTCAGACTTTTTCAGTAACTGGCTGCTGGTTGCTGTGACACTGCAAGCCAGAGTCGAGACTTTCTTGTGGTTGTCTGTGATCACGTCTTCAACAGCTCTGCCACCTTCATGTGTCGAATGAGACGAGTCAACAGGTTCTCTTACTAATAACTCTCTAGACACCTGCTGACCTGTTTTTCCTCAGTTCCTTTTGATGGAGTCTAAGTCGAGACATGAGATCTCCCATGGTGCACAGCTTGGTCCTGGTACTGAGCATGATCTGTCGGCCTTGCTCCCAGGCAGCTCGCTCCTCCATCAGGCATCCCTCAGTCACTAAGCGCAGCTGCTGTTCCTGCAACACTTGAGCTTTCAGGCACTCCACATTCTTGTAGGCCTGGTTGAGCTGTATGGCCATCTCCTGCATCTCGGCCTCCAGCTGGTCAGCGTAGGCCTGCTCCAGGTTGCTGCTGGCAATGGGGGCGCTGCTGTGCCAGCGGGCTATAGCATTGGTCATCTTCTTACGGGGCCTAAACAACTTGACTCCCAGCTCCTTGAGATCATTGTCCGTCATGGACAGGAACACTTGAAGATCCACATCCTGCTCCTCAAACTTGTCCAGGTACTTGTTGAGCCCAAGCTGGCAGAACATCTCGGCCAGATCCCGGGGGCCTGAAGAGTGGAGCAGGCCCACCTGGTCCCAACCGATGGTGGTGCTGACAGGCTGGGAGGTGGCGTGGCCTGGGATGATGATGGTGGCCGGTGAAGCTGACTGTGGAGCAGCAGTAGATGGTGGCGGTGGGGCTTGATTTCCTGAGGCTACAGCAGGTAATCCAGGTCGATGGTTAGCATGAGAATAAGCGAGGTTTAAACCCATGTGGTCAGTATTGTGAAGCAAGGGTATTTGTTGGTTGGCCAACTTGTTAAACTGGCCTGCTTGCATGTGTGGATTCTGACCTGTGCTCAAAGATCCCTGAGATTCAATGCTGCCCTGCAGTTTCCAGACAGTATCGTCTGCGACAGGACTGACAAATTGAGGCAATGTGTATGGACTAGCTGACAGTTTTGTCACACCATCCAGCTGGACTGCAGCAGTGTTCACTGGTGGGGTAGAAGCCGTCGGGACCAGAGAACTGGATGTTCCTGCAAAGAGCTTGTGATGTAGGTGACTAGATGCCTGAGTCTCTCTGTAGAAGTAGTTCTGGGGAAGATGGAGAAATGGTTCTGGTGTCTCTGCCTGGCTTCTAACTGGTGACTGGGAGGAAGGTGCATGAGCCATGTGTGGTCTAGAAGGATTGTGTCTGGCATTGACTCCTGGAGTGTCAGCCTGATGGTGTTGTGAAAGTGGGCTGTGGTTAAGCAGACGACGGTTGTGGAGAGGATGGTGGTGGTTCAACTGTGGATGATGTGGCCAGGGCTGGTGTGGTATTTGCTCAACAGTCTTTCTGATGATGATGAGCATGTGATCGTGGAAACTGTTGCCCCTGAATATCCGCTGAACTTTGATCTTTGATGGGAAGTCCTGGGATACCTTCAGCAAGTTCTGTCTGTGGAAGATTTACAGGTAAACCAATGTTGCCTTGATCAAGCTGCTCATGAAACATCCCATCCCCAAGTTTATATCGAACAACTTCGCTGTCAACACATCTGGACAATGAGCATCTTTCAGGAATCATCTCAGCAGACGTGCTTTCCAGGTGCTCCATCAGGTGTGGTATCCCGTCCAGATAACCACACTCTGGCTGTGTGGCACCCGGCTTGTCTGGCCAGTGTTGCTGGTGTGAAGATGTGTCTGGGTTATTGACAGTCAAGTTCTTTAAGAACCGGTTGACAATTTCCACCTGGGACATGTTATCTTTTGGCAGTGCCAGGTGGGAGTTGGGCGGCAGTGCAGATTCAGGCTGCTGAGCCTGAGATCTGTCTGATGGATCACTAGAACCAATTGGGAAAGATGAGTGTGATGGGAAGTAATCTTGTAAAGGGGAGACAATTAGAGAATTCTGCTGACCATTGAAATTATTTTCTCTAAAATGATAACCATTATCTACAGTATTTCTGGGCGGAAGTTGCACCATGTCACAACCAGGCAATATGCTTTCCTGGCCAACAACATGAGAATTCAAATTACCATCTCTATGGCTAGGGTTCGCATCCACACAGAGATTGCTGTCATTAGCAACAACAACTTTGGCTCGACTACTTTCAAATGTGATCTCAGTAACAACTGACAATGTGTCAACATTGTCAGGCTTATACAATGTTAGCTGAACTTTGGAGTTTCATGATCATGTTGTTAACCTTACCTTTTCTCTGTTGTACCAACTCTGCCCGCTTCTGTTTCATCTCTTCACTGAACTGTTCCACCATTTTATCGATATAGCTGTCCAGAGCAAGGGCTGGCAACTGGGAAGTGATTGGACACCTGCAGTTGGGACATTCCTTTTTGACTTTCATCCACTGGCTGATACACAACTTGCAAAAAACGTGTGCACAGTTTAAAGATGTTGCCTGAAAGAGAAGAATCCCATGTACTGATGAAATTAATCAGGCAAAGCTGTGTGATGCAATACTGTTACTTTATTTTAGATGATGTATTACTGTTACTTCAATTTGGCATGTTATATATTCCATTGTAACTTTTTATGACACTTTGTACAGTAACGTAACCTCCCTTTTCCATGTCTTGAGCTGTGATATATGGTGTTAGCCTCATATTTTACATAGACCAATTGGCACATATATGGTGTATTTTTAATAACTGTGCAGTGTTTGAAAATATTGCTGGTCCAAGTTTTGTATTTACCTATTATGTTGCATGAACTTTACAGAGGGTGAATACAAAAACTTGGATCGGCAATATTTTCAAACACTGCACAGCCATTAAAATTATACCCTATATTATAACTGCACTATTTTAGAATATAACTAAGTGCTGTGGCTTGGGGACAGTGAATGCATTTCACAGTTCCCCGACGTACCAAGTCGAGTGTTCCAAGTCAGCTGCAGACAATGTGGAAGCAGACTGCCTTGTGCTTATTTCCTTGGTATGGACTTTGGTTGTTCAGAAAGCAAAAGCAAACTACAGAACATAAAATTTGCCAAGAAAATCACAACCAGCCAAAATTTTAAAAATGCTGGGGCTGAATGAGATGTCCTGTAAAGGACATGCAACTAACTGTTATTACTATTACTCAGTCCTATATGATGGATCACTATGACACTGTTTTAGGAGGTTATTATTATGCAGGGTGTTTGTAAAGTCTCAGTAGAACAAATTTGAAAAACTGTACATGATATCATCAAAAAATGTGCTCGTCAATTGTGAATCGATATGCAGCGAATGGCTGTTGTCTGCTGGAGTCATTCTTTGCACTCCAAACAGTATGGTGTTATCAACAGAGGAAATTATAAAATTTGTTCTACATACAAAGTGTAGTGAGACTTTACAAACACCCAGTATTTTAGTGGTACATGACTACTACTCTGTTTTAGATAAGGAGTTCATCTCTCATTTTTAAGAAAAGGCATGGCCCAGGAGCCATTAGTACAGGGGCTGGCAAATCGCGCTTCCCTGCCAGCCTGGTGGTCGTGTGTATGAATACTCTTCATGGCAGAGATACTTTTTCACTGATCTGCCTAAAATGGGGACCAGGAAATTCCCTGGGAAGAAACGGTATATATCTGGACCTACTATACAATGTTGACCACACAACTCATTGAGTGGCTGATTGGCCTGAAAACATGGAATTAGTACCACACACCCAATATGCCCCGTGGCATGAAAAAGGGACCTTTACAACCCTAATTTACTACTGTTACTCTATTCTATATGATGGACCACTGTTTTAAAAAAAACTATCATTTACTGCCAATATAGTACCTTGCGGTGTATGGCAGGGGGGTCTTGAGCCTGAGGAATTAAGGCCGCCTGGCTAGTGCAGTCGCCGCAAACTGTGCAGGTTAGAGTTTTCTTTTTGCCCCGACAGAAAAAAACTCCACACCGTACCGAGGATTGAATCCGGATCTCCCGAAGGAGAATCCGGCATCCTAGCCACTCGGCCACGCTCCTCTATGATGGACCACTGTGACACTATTTTAGATGGTTTTATTGCTATATTTCAGTGGTACATGTCTTAGTCTATTTTAGAGAATGCCCGACTATTACCACAACCATCAATAAGTTTCTATATTGGAAAACTAAAATCAGAAATAAACAACATTACACCACCCATTATGCTTGCAAAGTTGTGAAAAACAATATGTTAATTCTATACACAGAATAATGCACATTTAGAACAAAAATAATAAATTGTCACGAAGCAATTTCCTGCTTTAGTCTGTGATGTGATAGTACCATAACATTTTGTAGGCCTGAAAGCAGTCCTTGAGACTGATCATTGCAAGACAAGGACAGAGACATTAAAATTAGCAACATGGAACGTTAGGACGTTAAACAACGACGAAAAATTAGAGAACATAAAACATGAAATAGAAAGAGAAAAAAATTAATATTTTAGGGATGTGTGAAACGAGATGGACAGGAGCAGGCATCAAGATAGATGAAGATTTTAAGATTATTTATTCTGGAGGTGAAGATCGACAAAGGGGAGTGGCAATTATTTTAGACCGGAAAACATCAAAATCTGTTCAAGGATATTGAGCCGTGTTGGACAGAGTTCTACTAGTTAAATTGAGTGGCAGACATTTTAGCATACATATTATTCAAGTATATGCCCCAACAGGAGAATCCAGTGAAGATAATGTAGAGGAATTTTATAATGACATAGCGTCTGCCTTAAAGAAATGTAAAAATGCAGAAATAAACATCATAATAGGGGACTTCAATGCAAAAGTAGAAAATCAAGGTGATAGATACACAGTAGGAAACTATGGTTTAGGAGAGAGAAATGAAAGAGGATACAGACTCATAGAGTGGGCAAAAGAACAGGTAATGATTATAGGAAACACCTGGTTTAAGCAACACCCTAGAAGATTATGAACATGGAGGAGTCTTGATAGCAGGATCAGAAACCAGATTGACTACATTCTGATTAGCAGAAGATTTAGAAACGCACTAACAATAGCAAAAACAGTTCCCAGTGCTGATTGTTATAGTGACCACAGACTACTTACAGGAACACTGAGGATAAAGTTGAAGAAAGTTAAGTATATAACAGGAAACACTAAATATGATTTGTGTACATTGAGTAATGACAAGGAAATACAAACAAACTCAACATAGAAGTACAGAACAGATTTGATATATTGTCTGATCTTGAGATATTATTCCAGGATGTGGATGATCAATGGGAAATGTTGAAGAATTCAATCAGTTTGGCTGCAGAAACAACTATTCCAAAATTAAAGAAGGTGGGTCGCAAGAAATGGATGACAGAAGAATTTTTTCCCCAAATGGAAACAAAAAGACTCAACAAAAACAATTCTGCCAAATATGAAGAAATTCACAGACAAGTCAGAATATTATGTAAGGAGGCAAAAGAAGCATGGCTTGAGGAAAAGTGCTTAGACATTGAAAAACAACACAACAGTCAAAATACCAAATTAGTGCACAAAAGAATTCAGGAACTTACTAATAAAAGAACAAGAACCTCAACAGGCTGTCTAAAAAACTAAAGATGGCAAAATCATAATAGAAAAAGATCAGATTCTACATGTATGGACAGATTATGTGAAAAACCTTTATAATGATAACAGAGAGGAACAGTATGATATTAGATTTAATAATGAAGGACCGCCAATTTTGAAGATGGAGGTTTGAAATGTTCTTACGCATATGAAAGCTGGCAAAGCCCCCGGTGCAGATAACATCACAACAGAAATGATTAAAGCTTTAGAAGAATTTGGACTAGAGCAAGTCACCAGACTGCTGAACACATTATATGATACTGGAGATTTACCTTCTGAATTATGTAACTCTGTATTTATTGCAATCCCAAAGAAATCAGGAGCCTTGGAATGTGATCAACATAGAACAATTAGTATAATGAGCCACATCACAAAGATTTTGCTACGAATTATCATGCAAAGAGTGAGGAAGAAAATACAAGCTGAAATAGGGGAAGAACAATGTGGGTTTGTAGAAGGAAAGGGTACAGTAAATGCTGTGTATATGCTGCGAACAGTTATTGAACGTGCTATAGAAGTAAACAAGGATATACACCTTTGCTTTATTGGCTACACAAAGGCTTTTGATAGAGTTAGACATGTCAACATGGTAGATATGCTTGCAGATCTACAAATTGATGGGAAAGACATTAGACTTATAAAAAACATATACTGGAAACAACAAGCTGCCATAAGGATTGACAATGAAGTGGGATAATATCAACCTACTAAGAGAGGTGTTAGGCAGGGATGTGTAATGTCTCCAGATCTTTTTTCCCTGTACAGTGAAAATATTTTCAGAAATGTAGAAGATATAAAAGGAATCAGCATTGGAGGACGAAACATCAATAACATTAGATATGCAGATGATACAGTATTAATTGCAGACAATAAACAAGCTCTACAACAATTAGTAGACGCAGTTGTTGTACACAGTGAGCAGCTGGGGTTGGAATTAAGTTGTAAGAAGACACAGGTTATGGTCATCACTAGGAAGAACGAAGTACCACAATGTAATATACAAGTAAATGGGAATATTCTTCAACAAGTGAATTGGTACAATTATCTCGGAACAGTCATAACATCTGATGGGAGATGCCTTGAAGAGATTAGAACAAGAATCGCCATGGAAAAAGTAGCCTTTAGCAAGATGTACAACATTCTGACTAATAAAAAGATGTCAACTGAAACGAGAAAAAGAGTGTTGAGGGGATACATAGAGCCTGTTTTTTTGTATTGATGTGAAACTTGGACAATGTGCAGTCAAGCTGAAAAACATCTGACGGCTGCAGAAATGTGGTTTCTGAGGAGAATGCAAAGAATACCATGGACAGACTGAAAAACCAATGACCAAGCACTACAGGAGACAAATGAAAATCGTAAATTGATTAGAGAAATTAGACATAGACAGTCAAAATGTTTTGGACATGTTATGAAAAGAAATGGATTGGAGAACTTAGTGACAACTGGCAAGATCGAAGGGAACAGACCAAAAGGAAGACCGAGAGGAAAATACCTGGATGGCTTGGCCACATGGCATGGACGAGACAGGAACACTGAGCTGATCCATGACGCTGGTGATCGAGTGAAATGACGAGTCATGACTACCCACGCTTTCCGGCATGGCACATGATTGATTGATTTAAAGCAAGGATGACTAAGTGGCTAATCTTTACCTCTCTTTGGCAAGCGATGAGCCTAGGCATCGAACCCCATCTGGCTTTGCTCATGACATTACCATCGCAGTTCGTTATCAACTTCGTTAGCGCACCCCCCCCCCCCCTCACAATGTGGCATGGTGGAGTAAAATCACTTCAGGGCCTTGTAGAGTAATACACCTTTGTCTGGACCTACCTTAATAAACAGTTCAGTGCAGATAGCACATTGATTACTAAACTTTAGCTTACTAAATTGACCACATTGTAAACAGTTCTTGGACAATACACTTCTGTCTGGACCTACCACCTTAATAAACAGTTCATTGCAGACAGCACACTGATTACTAAACTTTAGCTAACTAAAGATCAAAGGGAAGAGACCAAGGGGAAGACTGAGAAGTAAATACCTGGATGACTTATCCACGTGGCATGGTCGAGACAGGAACACAGAGCTGATCCACAACTCCTGTAAACATTTCTCGGACAATACATCTCTGTCTGGACCTACCTTAATAAACAGTTCATTGCAGATAGCACATTGATGACTAAACTTTAGCTAACTAAATTGACCACATTGTAAACATTTCTCGGACAATACAACTCTGTCTGGCCCACCTTAACCCTTTAGGGGGCAAAGCGTCCGGGAACGTTTCTATTCCCGAACGGGCAAAACGTTTGAAACCGCCCGTGGCTATTATGCATTGTAAAAACATATCTTTCGGCTTTCCGAGACTTCCGATTGTCTAGTTTCGGTTTCGTTGATAGCTTGACAACGTGGCCGCCATTTGCAAGCATGTACTTTGAATTTGAACGGATTATTAAAATAGTTTTTGTGGGTTTTACGCTTTGTATTTCAAAATGGATTTCGACGATTCTTCAAGTGCTAGCGGAGATTTCGCTGGGTTCAATTTAAGTGACATTGAAAGGCACAAAATTGACTATTAATCGGAGCTAGATATCAGTGATCAGCGTTACTTTGCATTAGCACTCGTGAGTCGGACTTTAAAGAAAGTGATTATGATTCGGAAATTGTGTTTGTAAATTGCCGTATAGATGACTGACAATCACAAACAATATGTTGTATTTTGTAAATATTTGTGTTTCATGTGTGGATTAGCGGCATTATTCACATGAGTAAAATATTCTGCATGCTTTTCCTTTCCTTTTGCTGTTTATTTGATTAAAATCTGTTGACTAACAACTTATATGTGATATTTTTACTAACGTAACCCAAAATTTTACCGCACCTCAAAATTCTTCTTGCCCGTTCAGGGCTACAAAACAGACAAACGTTTGCCAGGTAAAGTTTTAATAAACAGTTCAGTGCAGATAGCACATTGATGACTAAACTTTAGCTAACTAAATTGACCACATTGTAAACAGTTTTCGGACAATACTTCTGTCTGGACCCACCTTAATAAACAGTTCATTGCAGACAGCACACTGCAGTTCCATTTCCATAAGCTCAACAAAATTAGACAAGATGTCTTCTCTAGCTTTCAGAACCTGAAGTTTGGCTGTGGCATTTTCTTCTTTTGTTTCATTCAATTGACTTTCTAGAAGTTTCTGTTCCATATCTTTCATCTCCAGCACCTGTTGTAGATTTAAATATGCAATATATTTCAAACAAGCTGCAGTATTTTTTTTGGCCTCCGCTGCCTTTGAACTTAAGCATAGTCCATACATGTGCTACTACTTCTAGTGCATTGGACTGATTCATGCGTGTGGATTAGCTTTCCCTATTACCAGTGTCCCTTGCCATCAGGTAAATCCACTCTGACTTTTGAGGTACTTGTAATTTACATCCCCAAGTCAAGGGCAAGAAGTCAACATTTTAGTCCGTCAGACCGGTGTAGGGGTTGAACCCGCAACCTTGGCATCAGCACACTGGAAGTTTCAGAATGAGCACTCTTACCCATACAGTCATGCTGATTTCTGCTTCAGAGAAATGAAAACAATGAATTAAATTAATCAATCCTTTGTGATAATCAAAAATTAAATTGGCTATCATTGCTCTCACATACCAGAATGGGGGGGGGGGGGGGGGGGTCCTGGGATGTTAGGTATTGGTAGTACCTTTGGCAAGGATGACCGTCATGCCCTTTTCGGGGCCTATTCCCCACTGGTCCAAGCCTGACATCCAGCTCATGCCTGTGGCCCTCCAGTAGCTGTAAGCATGTGGCCGATTTGGCGTCAAACCAATTGGTGAACTAGGGTATGCCTGCCCAGCATGGAAAGACAGGATTCGGCAGACTGCGCGGAAGAAATCATTGATAGTTTAAAGAACAAGACGGCGATAACCTGCCTAGCTTTGTGGAACGTGATGAGCATGACAAGGCACATAGAGCGCCCTGGTCATCCATGGCACCTGTATTTGTCTCCAATCGTCTTGCATGGGATTCGGATGGACTTAGGCGAGAGAATGTGGTCGACAAATTGCGCAACTCTTCCTCACTTTATTCCAATTCATTGCGCAAGTCATTCTTCACCCAACTTCACCTAGCCCACATTGTCAAAGAACATTTCAAGCCAAAATAGGCCTTGCCAGACATCTTAAAAGTCACGGCTCAAAACTTTCAAGCCTCACTGGATGAAATGAATGGTCATCATCATACTTGATAGACAAACACCATACCAGAACATTTTCCTGTATCCATTTTATGAGGCTGGGTCAAATAGAGGTTTGTTGTCATGAAATAATATCACTTCAAGGGAAGATTTGAACCCATTACCCAAGTCCAGGAGCTGCAGTGGCATAGTGGTCAGTGCCCTTGCCAGCCAAGACAAAAAAAGTCTGGGTTTCATCCCGTGAAGACAGAATTATTATTTATGACCAGCATAGCTCTAGGGTCAACACATCCTCATGAAAATAGGAATCCATTTTCAGAATTCTCTAGAAAATGTCTGTGAGGGAAAGATGAAGAAGGGAACTGACCACTGTCATCTTATATGCCATTTCCTAAAATATGGGAAGGGCTTTTCAAATCACTACGGTAGTATCAGCTATGAAGTGACCATTACCTTTTTACCAGTAGCTCAGCAGGTGAGTACACGAGCCACTATACTGTTGTGGCTCCAATGAGTTTCCTAATGCATGAAATAAATATATAACCTTACCGCATTGTCAATGAACATACCTTTTCAAGTTTCTGTTTTTGATTAAGTAGCTGCTGCTCAAGTTCTTTATTTTTTTCTTCCAGTGCTTTTTCCGTTTCTTTCTGCAAGCTCTCCTCCACCTAGAGACAAGTTTGAAAGTAAATTATCACAGATAAAATTAGATAGAGAATGTTTGAATATTATACTACACTTATTAACTGTCAAAACTGTCATTTACTGCCAATATAGTACCTTGCGGTGTATGGCAGAGGGGTCTTTGAGCCTGAGGAATAAAGGCCGCCTGGCTAGTGCAGTCGCTGCGAACTGTGCAGGTTAGGATTTTCTTTTTGCCCACGACAGAAAAAAAATCCGACACCTTACCGAGGGATCACTTACACTTATTAACATACGTTACATATTGGTAAATCAATAATAATTTTTAAAACACAATTCACGTATGGGTTGAAATTGGCCTATGCCTTGGCAAATGTTAATAAACTAGAAAAGCTACCCAAAATAAAACATTTATTGCATGTAAATATGTCAATAAGATGATTCCAAAGACGATTGTTGCAAATTCCTTGGACTGCCAGAATAACTAATGATGATTGCCTGAAAGAACCTAATAGAACTAGAACATTATATAAAAAAATATGAGGGGAAGTCAGTAATTAAGTCAAAAATGGCTGTAGAAAAATAACTAAATATGATAACAACTTGAAACCTGTTTATTTTTATACATACATTGTCCCTTTATTACTCAACATAATTTCCACCAACATTGACGCACTTATCCCATCGTTTTATCAGTCCTCCAAACCGGCTGCATAGAACTGCGTGCTCTGTTTTCTAAACCACGTTTTAACTTCACATTCAACTTCGGCATAATTCGGGAAATGTCTCCCGCCAAGGTGGGTTTTCAGTGGACCAAAAAGTGGAAATCGCTAAGGGCTAATTCAGGGCTGTAAGGTGGATGTTCCAGAACTTCCCACCTTAGTTGGTTAATTTTCTCCTGAGTTAATCGAGCCGTATGTGGTCTGGCATTGTCATGAAGAAGCAACACACCTCTAATTAGCATCATGAAGAATCAATAAAACTTCACAGTACGATTCAGAATTCACATTGTGATCTTTCTTCTTGAAATTGGTTAAAAGCACTCCTTGACAATCTCAGAACACTGTCAGCATAACCTTCCCTGCTGATGGCGTAACCTTGAATTTTTGGACACAAGGCGAAGAAGGATGTTTCCATTGCATTTTGCATTGAAGCATGCTTTGATTCGGGCTGGTAGTCAGCATAAACAGGAAGCATTTCCTTATGAATGTCCTTTGCAGGCAGTCCTTTTGCCCACAAAAAACGCACAACAGCATGTTGCTCTTTGGTTGTACACTCCGTAAGTACAGTCACTATTTTGTTTATGTGCTGCGCATGCGCATAAGACACCTAGCACCACCCGATGAACGGGAATATAAAGTTTTATGTTGCTGTCACCTAATGACACCTGCAGAAAACACCAACTACATTTACCTGCTATCCCACAGAACTGTGTGACTTACTTATTGATTTGACCTCGTAAGAACGAGACAAACAGCTTTCTTTGGTCATGTGATGACAAGAGAGGCATTGGAGAACACTGTGATGACTGGAAATATCGAGGGGAAGAGAGGCAGAGGCTGACTAAGAGAAATTATGCTGGATGGATTGAGACAGTGGCATGGAGGAATATCAGCAGCAGAGTTGATCCAGAACACCAAAGACTGAGATCTGTGGAGAGACATGAACGATTAGGCCAGCTTGCATGGCACTTGATGATGATGAAATATGTAAGATATGTTAGTGACAAATATGTTTTACTTCTTCTTCTTCTGCGTTCATCTGGAGTTTTTTTCGGACGTGATTGCATTGTGCCTGTTTACAGCAGAGCTGTGTTCTTACGCCGTTAGGCAGACACATCCGACTTTCTGCGGGCATTTGTTGACCGGGTTAACCTTCCCGGATATGTTTTTCAACAGCCCCACATCATATCTCATTTTAGGAAGGAGGCCAGTCAGCATGGCCAAATGGATAAGACTACTCGCTCGGATTCTACTAGCGGATTCAACCCTACATACACCGGTCAGTTTGACTAAAATGTTGACTTCTCGTGCTTGACTTGGGGACGTAAATTACAAGTACCTCAGAAGTCAGAGTGGGTTCGTCTGATGGAAAGGGACACTGATAATCATCACCACCATCTTCCACTTCTGCCGCCAAGCGTCGTGGGGAGGAATAATTTGTGCTCCAGCACCCGATGGGCGGCACTGGATAGTTTCATTCCGTGTGACTGTACAATCAATGTCTTTGATGTCGTCAATCCATTTTCTTCTTGGACATCCTCGTGGTCTCGTTGCAGATGATCTCTGATGTAAAGCCAGTGATGGTAGTTGATGGTGTTGCATTCTAACGACATGGCCAAACTACTTGATCCTGTCTTTCAATAAATGTGGCACAAGGTGTTGATCCCACGGTCTGTCTGATAACAGCATTTCTTACTCGGTCGGGGATTGTAAAGTTGGCAGCTAATAGGGAAAGCTAATTCACAAACAAAAGGTAGTCCAGTGTACTAGAAGTAGTAGAACGTGTGTGGACTACACTAGAGTTCAAAGCAAACAAACACACACATTTTTTAAAGTTTTTATTGTTAGTATGAAAGGTGTTTCCACCTTGTCGTGGTGGGGGAGCTTGAGTTTCTCAATGACCCTGGTCCTCCAGGTTGTTGGTTGAAGCGTGGGGTTAACATCCCCACCTTTGTAAAAACCTTTCTTTGTTACATAACAAATACATGAGCCTCGATATCGGACTGACTTATCTGGACAACGACCTTGGAACGTTAAAGGACTTTTGAATCAACAACTGGCAAGAGAAGGTCCACCAGAGAGACAAATGGAGACGGATTGTATTTGCAGCAAAGAACCTCAATGGCTCGGAAAGCTGAAGAAGAAGAAGAAGTATGAAAGGGCTTCAAATGAAAACCTTAAGAAATACACATTCCACGTGTTGTGTTACTGCCATGTTTAATTTTGGGCGCAAGCATAGTCCATACACATTCTTAGTAGTGCTGAACTGAATTGTGCGTGTGGATTAGCTTTCCTTAGTAACAGTGTCCCTCGCCATCAGGCGAACCCACTCTGACTTCAGACATACTTGTAATTTACACCCCCAAGTCAAGGACAATAGGTCAACAGTTTAGTCCAACTGTCCGGTGTAAGGGTTGAACCGCTTACCTCGGCATCAGCACACTTGAAGTTTAAGAACATGCGCGCTTATCCATTCGGCCATGCTGACCTACTCTGTCACGCTTAAGTTCTCAGTATTGTTGCTAAGGGTGTTAAGAGTGCCCTGAAGGTATGGACAAATCATGTGACATCACAGTGGGCATATAAAGATGGCTGCCCTGCAAGCACCAACGAGAAGCATAATTATGTCATATATTTTTTTTTTAGCAACAAAGCAACTTTATAAATGTCTACAATCATGACCTCGGATGGAGCATCTGCTGAGTAATTCTTACCTGTCTTTTTTCTGATAGCAGCATCTCTCGTCGACCAGTCAACTGGACCATCAGAGCTGTTTCACGCTCCTTAATACTGGCTTCAAGTTCTGCCTGCATTTTCAGTTTTAAATCTTGTCTTTCTCTTTCTAACTGCTCCTGAGAAAAAAAAAAAAAAAAAAAAAAATTCATGCTTGGCAAAAAAAAATATGTTTGCATTCACATAGCTCTGCAGTTACACTAACCACATCTAGAGTAGCTGTATGGAGATAAGTATGTGCATAAATTTAAATAGCCACAGTTCATAAATATCACAAGAATGACACAAATGGCAGTAGAATGTAAGAAATAAATGCAGCTGAGAACAAACAAATGACAGCAAAGATACAAGAACACAATCTGGCTGCCAGTCATATTCCTTATAAAATCTGTTCTCCATTAACTGCTAGTGGTTGTGATCTACTTAACTGTGCACATTAACTTTCCAAATGCTTTCATCGTCTTTGCAAATCTTCTTCCAGATCTATTTGGTGGCTATTCTTGCCTTCTTGTGAGCACCAGCATGTTTCTGATTATGTTTGTGATCTACTTAACTGTGCACATTAACTTTCCAAATGCTTTCATCGTCTTTGTATATCTTCTTCCAGATCTATTTGGTGGCTATTCTTGCCTTCCTGTGAGCACCAGCATGTTTCTGATTATGTTTGTTAGTTTTATCCTTAGCGTCTGTATGACATATGTATCTCTACTTTCATTCCTTACACTTCATTCATACTGTCAAGGTCTCACACCCGAGGTTGCGACGCGTTGTCTGTACCAACGCCAGACACCATAACAATACGCAACCCTGAGTAATGTGAAACACGGCAGAGAGAACGCGGCGTCTTTGCCGACGCCTGGATAAGCAGCCACGCACAGCAATTGAGTTCACCCCGTGAACCGTGCAGGGGACAGCAGCTGACATGAGCGTGTAGTGTGTTGGACGGCAGAACTGGGAGACGGGTTGAGGTTGTCGAATGGAGAGGTCGCATGGGTTTGCGAGACGTGTTTGAATCTGCCTTGAGAGCTAGCCTGTATGACAGTGGGAGACTGGTTCGAATGCTTGAAGAGTTTGACGTGTAAGTGAGATGTTTATTGCTTGCATGTATTATTATGTATTGTAGTGATATTGTTAATGCCGTAATGATTGCTATGGATTGTCAGTGCGCGATGTTTGTGCGATTATAAATGCCGCGCGTTAATAAAACGTGTGAATAATACTTTCGGATATTCACTTCGTGTGATTTGATAGTTTGATATTACTTCACACTTGCCAGAAAACGAGCTACTAGTCTTGTGTTATGCAAGACTCTGACAAGTGCGAATGTGGGGGCTCGTCCGGGATTAACTTCAACTCTATTAATTCGTTACTTTACCTTAATCTATGACTTGCGCACTTCTATCGGCATGTTCACATTCGCTTCAAACTCGGACAAAAAAAATTTATACGTTCGCATTTGATTCAAAATATATATATATATATTTGATTCTATACCCATTTCACCATATGAACATGTAACATCATTGCGTGATAGAATTATGAAATCATGTATATTAGCCAAAGAAGCTCTCCAAAAATCAGGAGCTATTTACCGACAATATGCCAACAGAGGAAATAGAATTATTACACTGACGCCAGGACAGGACGTGCTTCTTCTTTTGCCAAGTGATAGACATCTCCTAACTGACTCATGGCAAGGACCGTTCAAAGTGCTACGACAAATTTCGACGGTAGATTACGAGATTGCAGTTAGGGACAAACATAAGATTTTTCATATTAACATGCTCAAACCTTATCACCACAGGCAAGACGAACAAGTAGAGACTGCAGCAAGCACCTCCATAGTAGACCAGACGGACGACAACGACACTGACGAGATACCAACACCAGGTCTTGACACGACGACCAACTTACAAGACATTAAGGTAAATCCTAACCTGACACAGACACAGACTAACAGTTGCAGACAACTGATACAAGACTATAGGACTATCTTTTCTGACAGCCCAGGACAGACAGATTTAGTGCAACACCAAATCATCTTAACATCTGACGTTCCTATTAAGTGTAGACCATATTCCATCCCTATACACTATAAAGAAAAACTTCATCAAGAAATCATTGATTTAGAAACAAATCAAATCATTCGACGTTCACAATCTCATTTCTGTTCACCAATAGTTTTGGTACGCAAAAAGGACAACACTATTAGACTTTGTGTAGACTATCGTAAACTCAACAGTATTACACAGTTGGATTTAGAACCGATGAGCAACTGTGAAGACATCTTGACTGAACTATCTGACTCACGTTATTTTACTAAACTTGACATGACAAAAGGCTACTGGCAGATAGCTGTACATCCTGATAGTATACATCTGACTGCATTTGCCACACCGTGGGGTTTATACGAATGGTGTAAACTACCTTTCGGATTAGTTAATGCACCAGCTACCTTCGTCAGAATGACAAGAATTCTTCTGACAGACATTGCTAACATCATTTGGTACATGGACGACATTTGCATACACACAAAGGACATGACAGAGCACATAACAGCACTACAGCAGACATTTGACAGGATTAGACATCATGGACTGACTGTAAAACCTTCCAAAGTGGATATAGCCTTTCAGGAAATTTCATTTTTGGGCTATAAGATCTCGAATGGCTTTATATCAACTGACGATAACATCATGTCCAGAATTTTGAAATTGTCGCTTCCGACAACTAAGAAACAGTTGCGAAGTGTGTTAGGTTTGTTAAACTATTATAGACAGTTTATTCCTCATTTTGCTGAATTGACCAAATGTTTCACTGATCTACTAACAAATAAACACCCTAATGTGATTGTAAACAGTGAATGTTTAAGGCCAGCATTTACGAAAATTCTTTCTTATTTTTCTAAATCACCTATTTTGAAATTGCCAAATTTGAATATTACTTTTAGATTAAGATGTGATGCGAGCTCCGTAGCCATTGGTGGTGTGCTTCTCCAAGAACACGACCAAATCTTGTACCCAGTATACTACGTCTCTCGAAAACTGAACACCAGCGAACGAAATTACAGTACACCGGAACTCGAGGCTCTTGCCATGGTATTTTCGGTACGTAAACTTTCTAGATTTCTGTTAGGCAAACATTTCATTATTGAAACAGATAATACTCCGCTGACAATTGTTACCAGAGGAACGCCTAGTAACAGCAGGGTGGCAAGATGGTCCCTTCTTCTGCAGGACTATAGCTATGAGGTTAACCACATAAAAGGTTCACAAAACTGTCTTGCAGACCTTTTGTCGAGATGTCCATACAACGAACCTAATACCCAGTCGACACCAGAGCACAGTGCAGAGGGTGTATAAAACTGCAACGTAGATAGTGCTCAGTACCACAGCCAATTGTGACAATGTGTCAGTAACGCTGTGTACACCATTGTGATGGGGAAGATTGTATCTCCCAATGTATATAACTTATGTACATATTGTAATTCTTATTATTATCATGCGAATGAATGCGTATATAATTGTGAGATATGTGAAAGAATGAAATTAGTATTATGTAAACTAATGTGTTGTATAACTGTGAGATACGAGAAAGAATGTAATTATTATTGTAAATAAATATTATAACAACCAGACACTACAGAGAAGTGTCACGGGACAACACTAGAGGATCCAAGAAGTTACCAAGCCACTAAAACGTGAGGTAATCCTAAAGTATCCAGACCGAGGTGCCCAAGACGTTTTAACAAGGTACGAAAGATGACTGCGACAGTACAATCCGAGCAGAAGACGGAAGAGATGATCCAACAGCTGATAGTAACAACTACTACTCCGTTTATAGAAGATCCATCCAGAACGGACCAGCTTTGTTTGAATGACATCACAACACATGTAATAGTACAGCTGTATACTTCCGAGTTTTTGCATATTATTAAAAGTATATAAATGTATGACGTATTAAAATGTGATTTAAAATATTTCCATATACGGAATTGTATATGTCGATTTTTTTTAGGATGTAATCTCAGCATCGTAACTTGATTGCTTCTTTACAAACGTGACTTTTTCTGCACATTTGTCAATAAGGATCAAATTATGACACTAAGAAATGAGTTTGCAATTGTAATTTATGTCTTGTAAACGACGATAAATTATTGTTCCCAAAATTTTCTGTATAATAACCATGGGACATTATTCTAAATTGTTGGTGATATCTAAGTATGTATTGTAACCATTAACATGTGTGCTTGATAAATAACATGTCAATGTAACATCGTTTAGATATGGACAGTATATTGCCAAAACTGTTGACCTTCATTAGAAACTCTAAATAGAGGTCTGATGGAGGAGTCATCTCAGAGGGAGATGCTCACGACTTGACCTGATTATTTTAGTATTTTTGTTCTTGGTTGTGAGGTAGGGGCCAGTTTAGCCGATACCTACCGGACTAGCTGGGTCACAGCGAGGTAATGCCCATGAAATAGATTGTAATTGACTGTTGTACTTCATAGTCCAACATAAGTGGTGTATACATATTGTTGACTATTCACCTGTACATATTTATTATAATTGTTAATCTATAATGTTCGACTTTGACATGTTTAATAACACCTAGATATAGAATGTACATGAAAGGAAATCCTTTCATGAAAAAGGGGTGTGGAGAGTGTCAAGGTCTCACACCCGAGGTTGCGACGCGTTGTCTGTACCAACGCCAGACACCATAACAATACGCAACCCTGAGTAATGTGAAACACGGCAGAGAGAACGCGGCGTCTTTGCCGACGCCTGGATAAGCAGCCACGCACAGCAATTGAGTTCACCCCGTGAACCGTGCAGGGGACAGCAGCTGACATGAGCGTGTAGTGTGTTGGACGGCAGAACTGGGAGACGGGTTGAGGTTGTCGAATGGAGAGGTCGCATGGGTTTGCGAGACGTGTTTGAATCTGCCTTGAGAGCTAGCCTGTATGACAGTGGGAGACTGGTTCGAATGCTTGAAGAGTTTGACGTGTAAGTGAGATGTTTATTGCTTGCATGTATTATTATGTATTGTAGTGATATTGTTAATGCCGTAATGATTGCTATGGATTGTCAGTGCGCGATGTTTGTGCGATTATAAATGCCGCGCGTTAATAAAACGTGTGAATAATACTTTCGGATATTCACTTCGTGTGATTTGATAGTTTGATATTACTTCACACTTGCCAGAAAACGAGCTACTAGTCTTGTGTTATGCAAGACTCTGACACAGTTCTTTTCCACAATTCTTTATCATCTCTTTCCATCTGCTAGCCTCTCTCTCATTCCATAGCAAGATCTAATTCCACTGTATGTGCTTTGAAGGAGTTGGCCAGACTCCAGTCATGTAAACTGCTTTATTTGCCTTTATGAATACGATACTGGGTGTATTACCTGCACAGATACAATTTGTAACAGCTGCTATCATATTGCTGTCATAGTAAATATATCTTTATTTCAAGATATTAGAAACTGACAGCTTAATGTGGCTATAGAAGAAATCAACAGATGCATGAGAGAGTCGGACAATTTTAACCATAATGTCTTTAAGATTTTAGGATATGTTGATAACGCTGCACTAGCGGGTAACATGGCATAAACCATACAACATCTCTTTAGGTTCTTCACAAAATGATGGCGGTATAGGACTGGAATCTTAATTCTATGTTCTGACTGCATAAAATATTTTCTTTTTAAAAGCAAAAATTTCAATAGTTGTAGCTAGCTTGTATACTTGTGTTTGTCTGTTTTCATAAAAATAAAACAACAGCTAAAGGACCTATTTACCATGCCAACTATGGCATATTGGAGATAAGCCGCCATATTTTCCTGACTAAATAGCATGACATGGGTGATGTGGTCAGTATTATGCAGCCCGCTTACACTCCAGAAGATTTTCTCTGCATGTTTTTTTGGTGGTCATGTGTTCAAATCCCCATCGAGGTGGGGATTCTTTTCCAACTGACCAGGGCCCCTAGGTTTATCCAGCTTACAACGGGTACCCCAAAATGTTCTAGGAAGTAGAAATGGCTGACGTGACACTGACCACATCACCTGAGTGCTGATTGGTCTGTATACATACACGGCTAGTATCATAAACCTAATATGTTTGTGTATGTGTGTGCTCGATCGCTTTGAACGCAAGCGTAGTCCATAGACACTACTTCTAGTAGTGATAGACTGAATTTTGCACATGGATTAGCTTTCCTTATTAACAGTGTCCCTCACCATCAGGCAAACCAACTCTGACTTCAGAGGTACTTCTAATTTACGTCCCCAAGTCACAGACGATAGGTCAACATTTTAGTCCAACTGTCCGATGTAGGGGTTGAACCCCTTACCTTGGCATCAGCCCACCGGATGTTTAAGAACACACATTCTTATCCATTCGGCCATGCTGGCCTCATCATCATCAAGTACCATATGGGGTGGCGTAGGCATTCATGACTCTTCACAGATCTCGGCCTTTGGTTTTCTGGATTAACTCCGCTGTTGATATTCCTCCATGCCACCATCACAATCCATCCTGCATCATTCCTCTTGATCTGCCTCTGCCTCTCTTCCCCTCGATCTTTTCAGTTTTCATGCTGACCTACATACCTAGAATGCTTCATGTTGGAAAGGGGCCTTGACATTTTTTTTTACTTATTCTGCGCGTGTTCACGTTATAAGAAGAAATAAACTAGAAAACTTGGTGACGGCTGGCAAGTTAATTAGTTAGTCGCAGTTCCAACTTCATAGCAACGGGTCGTCCCCATTATGCTCCGTTCCTGTGCCAGTGAATATCACACAAAACGCTCCCCACTGCCCAATGTGAAAAGTGGAAAAGACAGGAGTCTCGACAAACAACAGCCCGCACAGATACACTGTGCATAATGCCGCCGCCAGAATGTCAACACACCAGTCCCCCACGAAACACCCAATTCATCTCTGATGGAATTGGCAGTCATTTTCCTATCTGGATGTTTCCTAGATGTTCACCCACACAGTCCACGAAAATACAGTTCATCACAAGATTAAGGGGAAAAGAGCACGGGGAAGGCAGAGAAGTATATATCTGGATGGTTTGACCACATGGCATGGTCGGGACAAGAACACACAACTTATCCACGACTCTGGCGAGTGTGTGAGATGATGAAACAATGACCGCCCATGCTTACTAGCATGGCACATGATGATGATGCTGATGTTCACATACCTGCTTTTCTTGCAACTCCCATAAAATGACTTGCTCCTTCAGTTTTAGTTCTTCCACTTCTTTAGCTTGGTGCTCTTTTTCTTTTCTTTCAAGTTCTAATTCTTTCCTAACCTGAATAGGAAAAAACATGAATAGATAAATACAAGTGCACAATTTTATAACTGAAGACTATAATCTTTAAAAAGAATGGCACTATTAGAAAATAAACGGCCCCTCTACCGTGTGTCCACCTTGTCGAGGTAGAGGGGCTTGTGTGTTCCAATGACCCCAAGAGCTATGCCGACAGCTACTGGTAGGGTCACCCATGTCGGACAGGTCAAGGGAGAGGGACCAGACCAAGTGACACACAAACCTGCTGCCTTGTAGGTAGACTGGGGACAGTCAAAGGCTAGGGAAAGCACCCCGAACAAATGCTTGTCGAAATCGGATGTACTGAGCCACAGGCTTGACAAAGCAGTGCAACGTAACTTAATTCATGATGTCACAAATCAAAATTAATCGTTATGGTGCTAATCCCGTGAAGTCCCATCAGGCGGCGATAGTGCCGGGCCCCCTGCCTCGAGGGGGTCCACCCATGACTACTGGTGGTCACCTTCCCCTGTTCTGTGGAGTCAAGGCACAGAGGAGTAGGTTAAGAGCTATTGACCAAATACCCCGGACACTCAACATACTACAGTGGAATGCCGAAGGAGTTTACAAGAAGAAAGACTCCCTAACACAGCGTCTTCATAAAGATAGAATAGATGTGGCATGCATTCAAGAGACACACCTCAACGCCAATCACAAATTCTCAGTCAGAGGATATCAGGCCACACGTTTCGACCGCGAAGGACACAAAGGAGGAGTTCTAATACTTACATGAAATACAATACCTTGCAGCGAAGTATCTGTGATCTCTGACAACCAAACGGAAATTATAGGTGTTGATATAATGATAAAGGACGTGAAAATAAGAATCTACAATCTGTATAGCCCAGCAGATAAGGACCTTACACTCTCAAACATGAAAATAACTGAAACAAACTGCATTATTGTCGGAGACTTTAATAGCCGTTCAGAAAGATGGGGATACCCAGATACTGACAAAAGAGGAGATGAATTGGAGGACTGGGAAATAGACTCAAATCTCCATCTACTCAACAAAGCGGATGACGCACCGAGCTTCTACTCCAGAAGATGGCTTACCACTTCTACTCCAGACTTAGCTTTCTGCACAGGAGACATCCTCCACAAAATCGACCGCCATGTGCTGGACCAATTAGCAGGTAGTGACCACAGACCAATCAAGCTTGTAATGAATATGGAGTATGTTCCACAGGAGCAAAAGCCCTTGCCCCGCTGGAATTACAAACGAGCAGATTGGGACAGATTTGCCATACTAACAGACAAATATTGTGAAAACATAAATACACGATATGGCAACATAAAGCAAATGGTGGAAAGTCTAAACAGAGCGATAATACAGGCAGCCACTGAGTCCATTCCAAGAGGAGCGAGGAAAAATTACAAACCATATTGGACTGAAGAACTACAAAGTTTGGAGGACAAAGTTGAAGATGCCAGGAAGACAGCAGAGAGAGAACAAACAATTGAAGCGAACATCACTCTCAAAGCCATCTCAGCAAAATATAAAAGAACAGTAAATCAAACAACAAGAGATTGTTGGAGGGAAAAAACAGAAAACCTGAATTTTGACAGGGATGGAAACAAACTATGGAAACTAGTGAAAGCCATGAACAATGAAGGACCTAGAAACAAACAAATAACAATTAAACAAGGAAATGCCTTGCTTACAGGAAAAAAGGCTGCAAATGCACTAATGGAACACTATGCAAATGCAAACCACATTGATATTACAACTGAACAGAAGAAAGCAATCAAAGACAAACAGATACATCATAGAAATACAGAGACAGCAGCAGAATATATGATGGCAAATCTAACAATGGAAGAAATGGAACGGGCAATGAATACCCTAAAAAAGAAGAAATCACCAGGAAAGGATGGAATCACAAATGAAATGCTAATAGGACTAGGCACCAAGGCAAAGAAGAAACTACTAGCAGTCCTAAATAACAGCTGGAAGAGAGGAATAGTCCCACAGGCATGGAAGGAAGCTATACTAATACCAGTCCCAAAGAAAGGAAAAGACCTGGAAGAACCAAATGGCTATCGACCTATCAGTCTACTTAGCTGTGTAGGAAAATTAATGGAACGCATTATCAATGGCAGGCTAACATGGCATCTGGAAGAAAACCAACTCTTAACACCACACCAAGCAGGATTCAGAAAGTACAGACCCACTGAAGATCAAATAACCTATATAGCTCAGGAAATAGAGGATGCCTTCCAAGAGAAAAAGCACACACTAGCAGTCTGGATAGATTTAGAAAAAGCATTTGATAAAGTATGGAAGGAAGGACTGAAAGTAAAACTGCAAAACATGCATGTTTGTGGAAAAATGTATATATGGATCAGCCACTACCTTGAGAACAGAACTGCCAGGACAAAAGTACAAGGACAAACAAGCAAAATGATGCTGCTGGAGCAAGGTGTCCCCCAAGGAGGAGTTCTTTCACCAACATTATTCCTAGCATATATAAATGACATCATAGAAAATTTTCCAGCCAGAGTACACACATCCTCCTTTGCAGATGACCTAGCCATATGGACATCTGAAGAATATATTAGTACAGCTAACAGCAGAATACAGCAAGCCTTATTAGCGCTAGAGGACTGGTCAAAATCATGGCTAGTGAAGATAAGTGAGGAGAAAACAACATGCACAGTGTTCTCCCTCTCAAATAAAACTCAGCAACCTAAGCTGGTATTGAATGGAAAAATATTGCGCCATGAAGAAAATCCAAACTATCTAGGAGTCGCCTTTGATCGTCGCCTGACATGGAAGACACAGGTTGAGAAAAATCGAACAAGAGCAAGGCAGAGAATGGCAATCATGAAAAAGCTTGCTGGTACAACGTGGGGAGCAGATGAGAAAGTTCTCAAGAAGTTATATACTGGACGGGTGAGGCCAGTACTGGAATATGGCATTGCAGCTTGGGCAACAGCAGCTAAGTCAAACTTTAACAAAATAAGTAGAGTCCAAAACCAAGGAATGCGAATCATAACTGGAAGCCTGAAGACAACGCCTATTAATGAACTAGAAAAGATCACTTGTTTACAACCAATGCAGGATAGAAGAGATAGCAGAGCCCAGCAACAAGCAGACAAATTTAGAAGATTGACAGACCACCCTATGTATAACAGGTTTAATGGTTTTGGAAAGGGAAGACTGAAGCGTAGCAACTTTGTAGAAACTGCAAAACGAAGGATTAGGGCAGATCCTATTCATAACATATCAACAGTCAAGCCCATACACAATGCACACAAGTTCCCAGCTTGGAGACAGCAGCAACTGCCTGAGATGATAGAAAACATTCCTGGTATTGAGAAAAAGAACACTCAGCATGAAACCGAAAGAAGAGAAATAACCCTAAACTACATAAAAGAACATTACCCAAGCAGCAATTGGACCCATGCATATACAGATGGATCAGCCAAAAATTCAATAGAGAATGGAGGAGGAGGAATTCTCCTAAATTTAAAAAATGGAGTGATAAAAACACATTCAATGGCAACTGGAAAATTTTCAAGTAACTTCAAAGCGGAGGTAGAGGCTCTGAAAACTGCAGCAGAAATGCTCCTGATGAAGGAAAATAAAGAGAAGCAAATAGCTATCTTCACAGATGCAAAGTCAGCTGTCTCAATACTGAAGAGCAATAACAGCACAGAACTAACTGACCTAAGAGCAGCACTCCATGGTCTATGCCAGAAATCCAAAAAAGTTGTAATACAGTGGATCCCATCACATTGCAGTATACCTGGAAACGAAGAGGCTGACAGACTGGCAAAAGAGGGCGGACGACTACCACAGCCTGACATAGACATAACCTATAATGAGGCAAAGAGGTTGATAAAAAGCACTTATAGAACCAAATGGGAATCAGAGCATCCAGGCCATCAGAAGGATGATGCATATTACAAACTCGACAGAAGAGAACAAGTAGCAATCTTCAGACTCCGCACAGGACATAACAGGCTGAAATACCACTTGTTCAATAAACTAAAGATAGGAGATACCGATGAATGTAATTGTAGAACTGGAAAAATGACAGCAAAACATTTGCTGCAGGATTGCCCAACGTATGCAGAACAGAGAAAGATATTTTGGCCCACACCTGCTTCATTTGAGGACAAGCTCTATGGAGATATCAACAAGCTAAAGTTGACCGCAGATTACTTTAACTACATACAGGTTGACATTTAAAGGTGCATGAAGACCCAGAGGCATGAAATGGAATATTGCTTGGATAGCAAATCCATTATGTGGAAAGTCCAAATCGAAAGCTCGCTGTGTGGGCTTCATAAAAGGTGGAAAAGTGTCCTAGTGGCACAAAATGGAATATTGCTTGGATAGCAAATCCATTACGTGGAAAGTCCGAATCAAAAGCCCATTGTGTGGGCTTCATAAAAGGTGGAAAAGTGTCCTAGTGGCACGAAATGGAATATTGCTTGGATAGCAAATCCATTACGTGGAAAGTCTGAATCAAAAGCCCACTATGTGGGCTTCATAAAAGGTGGAAAAGTGTCCTAGTGGCACGAAATGGAATATTGCTTGGCTAGCAAATCCATTACATGGAAAGTCCGAATCGAAAGCTCACTGTGTTGATGTCATCTGCAGACTGCATATTTCTGGATTCCGGAAGAACAGCCTATGGTGAACGGAAGGCCCAATATACGGAAGTGAGGCTAAGCAGCCATGTGCAGGACGTGACGATTCCTTGGGTGAGCCCAGTACCAGAGCGCTATGTATCGGCTCTGCAAGTATGGAAGCCTCCTTGGATGGCGGGGAATGTCCATGGTCAGCCCCTGCCTTCCCTTGAGGGCTGACCAGGATCTTTGGCTGTTCTATATGGACCAGCTGGGATGGGGGATAACACCACAACAGTGAGAGTCAAACGTCCTAAGAAACCCCCGGGAAGGTTAACCCGGTCAACAAATGCCCGCAGAAGTCGGATGTGTCGGCCTAACGGCGCAAGAACGCAGCTCTGCTGTAAACAGGCACTACGCAATCACATCCAAAAAAAAAAAACTCCGGATGAACGAAGAAGAAGAAGAAGAAGAAGAAGAAGAAGAAGAAGAAGAAGAAGAAGAAGAAGAAGAAGAAGAAGAAGAAGAAGAAGAAGAAGAAGAAGAAGAAGAAGAAGAAAATAAACAATGTAAAATAACATGAAGCAATGTCACTTTACAGAAGACAATTAAGGAAAACATAGGACATTGCAACGACTAGCCTTTATCAGCAAATACACAAAACACAACGTATAAATACGGGGGAGAGACTACAGTAACAAAAGTGGGAAATAAACATAAAATTCTAACATCTTTTTCTTCTTCTGCATTCATCCGGAGTGTTTTTTTCAGACGTAACTGAGTTGTGCCTGTTGACAGTAGAGCTGTGATACTTGCGCCTTTAGGCTGACACTTCCGACTTCTGCGGGCATTTATTGACCGGGTTAACCTTCCCAGGATTTTCCAACATTATTTTAATTGAACATTCGTCATTTAATTCGAACATAATCAACAAATGGGAATTCTGACAGCAAAGCAATTCCAAGCAATGGTATCTCAAGAAGCAATCCTATTTTTATATTTAATAAGTGACTAATAAATCAACACTTCTTTATTGTTTTAATTCTTTATAAATTTGAATTAAAGTAGCATGGATGATAAATGGAAATTGGAAATAATTATAACATGAAATTATTGTAAATATCATCATCATTATGATCACAATGAAGAATCAATGTCACTGCATCTAGGATAAATTCATGAGTGATCAGTATCCGCCAGCACAAGTCAAATTATGTGAATGTTGCAAACTGATTCAAAAGACTATGAAAAGTTAAAAAACTCTTATAAATGTCTTTTAATTGTTGCCATCATTTACAGAAAAAGAAAGTCAGCATGGCCAAATGGATAAGAATGCGTGTTCTTAAACATCCGGTGTGCTGATGCTGATGTAAGGGATTCAACCCCCACACCGGACAGTTGGACTAAAATGTTGACCTATCATCCTTGACCTGGGACATAAATTACAAGTACCTCTGAAGTCAGAGTGGATTCGCCTGATGGCAAGGGACACTGTTAAAAGGGAAAGCTAATCCATGTGCAAAATTAAGTCCAGCACTACTAGAAGTAGTTTTATGGACTACGCTTGAGTTCAAAGTGAGCGCGACCGCCAAAAAAAAATTTATGGAAAATGTAGGCGTAAGGTGCCATAATTTACCAGGTTTCTAAATCCCATAGATTCTCACCATCATGTATCAGGTCCCATGCAGAAAGTCACTCTCATCAGTGCCAGCAAGAAAGATCCTTGATCTTTCACCAGCCCCCCACCTCTTGCATTGTCTGTCCAGGGTGTCTTTAATGTCCCGTGTCCACCTTCCTGTAGGCTGACACCCTCCCATTCTTCCAGGAACCATGCCTTCCATTACTGTTATTTCCAAGCCACTGTGATGTTTCATATGTATTTGTTTCCACAACATGATGTTGTTTAGGGGTCACGTTTCTTGAATGTTTTCATCATGTATGTCTTCAGTGTTCTGTATCCACCTTTGTGTAGGTATTTTTTGTTTTGCGCTCACTCGCTTTGAACTCAAGCGTTGTCTATACGCACTACTTTCAGTATTGCTGGACTGAATTTTGTGTGTGAATTAGCTTTCCCTATTAAAAGTGTCCCTCACCATCAGGTGAACCCACTCAGGCTTCAGAGGTATTTGTAATTTACATCCCAAAGTCAAGGACGAGAGGTCAACATTTTAGTGTAGGGGTTGAACCTCTTACCTCAGCATCAGCACAATGGATGTTTAAGAACACACGTTCTTACCCATTCAGCCATGCTGACCTGCATATTCTTCCAGGAACCATGCCTTCCATTACAGTTATTTCCAAGCCACTGGACATTTAAAATGGCTAAAATATTTCAGTCTCCTACACATGATGCTGTTTAAAAGCCATGTTTCTTTGATGTTCTTGTAGAAAATCAGTATTTTTCTTCTCGATCCACATTATTCTAAGAACTTTAAATAACAATTTATACACCCAAAGTAAAAAATGCACAAACCTGTTTTTCAAATTCTTCTTTTTCTTTAAGAAGTCTCTCCATCTCTGATAAGCGAGCAAGATACTCTGCTTCTTTTTCCACTTGCTTTTTCTGAGATTCTTTCATGAGCTGGTGTACAGAGATGTTTAAAGAGTCAGAAACTTGTGGATCAGGCAGCCTAGAATCAGCGCTCATCTGAAACATACATAAGATAAATTCAACATTAGACAAATACACCACACATAATTTTATATGTAGATTTTTTAAAGACAGCATGAAGAATAATAAATAAATGTGAACACACGTGACTATTTCTAAATGCACTGGTGTGCCTGTGTGTATACAATATAAGTGAAATAAAGTAAAGAACCTTTTTACACGCCTTGAAATATATTGGGTATATGGTGCTGACCCCATATTTTCTTATAGACCAATCAGAGAAAAGAGTGTGACTTGTTTGTATAGGAAATTGTGGATCAAGAAAAAAGAAATATACTGACATTCTACCAGATCTACGCTAGATTTCACCAGAAAATAGCAAGTCGAATGGCTTAGCCTTATAACTAGGCTACCAACAGTATACCACAACAAGCAATGATGTATGGACCAAACTTAACCAGAAGAAGAGGCTGAACATGTAAATGATAGGCAGAGGGAATAACAGAGTCCACATGAATCACGATATATGAAGCCCAAAAACCGGCACTCTCCCGCTGTTTATGCTTCACCTTGACACCACAAGGTACAAGATGAGATGAGATGAGATGATTTACACATTGCTATATGATGTGAACGAACTACATGGGAATTGCTGCCTTAAAATCACCCATATATATATATATATATATATATACCATGATCAAGTGTTACTGCATCCAGTAAGACCACTCAACATCATATACACCCATTCCTATTCATTTAATGCTGTTCAATTCCTACACATTAGATCAGTTTTTTTTTTGTTATGTTTGCCATTGAAGAAAGATCCCAAAGACATCTAGTGACCATAATGGAGAAGAGATGACATGATAAACTTCTAAATTTCCATGCACGCATACAAAAAAGGAAGGTGAATATTATGTTTACTAATAATCAAAGACTTCATTTATTCATTCAGTAGCATGTTCCTTACAGAACTTTGCTCCCATAACAACAGGCTGGAAAACTTCTCGGTCAAAAGAAAGATGTTCCACATCTGATACACCCATCTCCAGATCATCTGCCACATCCTGCACCCATCTTCTCATTGGCCTTCCTCTTCCTCTCTTCCCGGGCATATACCCCTCCATTATTGTTCTTTCCAAAACTCATGACGTTTCAAGTTACCAAAATATTAAAATGTTCTTTGTTTTCTCGTCTTTAGTAGCCAACTTTCTTCAATATTCAATTCTTGTCGTATGGACACATTTGTTCTTTTCTGTATCCAAGATATTCTTAGAACTTGTTTATAACATTTATATTCAAAGGCATTTATGCGCTGTTCAGCTTGTTTAGTAAGTGTCCAGGCCTCACAGGCGTATATTGCAATGAGAAAGATGCATGCTCTTAAAAATCTAATTTTTGTAGTTCTACCTGTGCCACTCCACAATTTGTTCAGTTGTTTTAGTTTTTGAAGAACAATAGATATTTGTCTTTTAATTTCCTTCATTGTGTCACCATTGTTGGTAATTAATGAAGCAAGATATTACACATTTTCCACCACCTGCAAGTTTTCCTCATTAACATATATTTCTTTCTCCATATTAGTTTTATCTGTATGCATTATCTTTGTTTTTGCTATGTTAAGATATATGTGGTGAGTTTCACTATTCTTTTGCGTTGAGGTTATTAGTTTTTCTATACCATTCTCTGATGTGGCTAGTAATACTGTATGATAAGCATATCGAATCACTGCTAATTCATGACCCCAGATATTTAGGGCATCATGTTGCTCCTTTATATCATCTCTGACATTTCTCATTATATTTTTGGCATACAGGTTAAGCAAATGAGGGGACAGCAAACAGCCCTGATGGATTCCTTACCTGATGTCAAACCAATCTGATGTCTCGCCATCTATTATGACCAGTGCTTGTTGGTCTAGACAAAGTATTTTGCCATTGAAATAAACTGAGTAAACCAAGAAAGACAGTGAAATTCATACAAGAGACACTCAAGACGACTACCACTTTATGGACAGACCAGAACAGGTCATTCTTCTACGCCTCAGAACAGGACACAATAGATTACGCAACCACATGTATACAAAATTCAAGATTGGTGACTCAGCCATGTGCACATGTGGTTTGGAGTCACAGACAGCAGAACACACACTCCAGGATTGCCCAAACTACAACATATCCAGGCGAACCTTCTGGCCTAGAGAGACAACAGTGGAAGATAAACTCTATGGACCGCTGAGTGAACTAAAAAAGACTGTTAGATTCGTACAAGAGACAACATTGCAGTTATACACATATTTCAAGCGAACGAAAGAATAAGAAGAAGAATACAAGAGACATCATTGCAGATACATACAAATTTCAAGCGAACAAAAAAGTCTTATGGAAAGTAGTTAATCCAGAAAATATTGTGCCTGATACATACAATATTGTTTATTCTTAATCAGCACACATGATACCTTGCTGCAAGCTGTTTTCCGTTTCAGTTCACAGTCTTCCGCTTCAAAAGATTCACTGGCACTTAAGGTCTCCTTATCGCCACAGCCATTAGGATCCAATTTAAATTTTTTACCTCCTGTTTTTTCTATGCGGACCTGTAGAAATAAATAAAGCAGCATTTATAACTCACCCAGCAAATGTGTTTTTGGGTATCTTCTTCTTCTTTTTTCAGATGTGATTGCGGTGTGTCTAGTTAGGCACCCTTGGGTCGAAACCCTCAGGCCAACACATCCGACTTTTAGCATGCTGTTTTGACCAGGTTAGCATTCCTGGGAGACTCTCACTTTTGTGGAACCGTCCACATCCCAGCTGGTCAAGTTGGAACAGTCGAAGACTTCGGTCATCCCTCAAGTGAAGGCAGGGACAGTCCATAGCATTTTCCGCCATCCAAGGTGGCTTCCATAGTTGCAGGGCCGACACATAGCGCCCTGGTGCTGGGATGTAAATGGTCGATGAATAATTGTCTAGGGGTTAAAAGGGTCCCGGATATACACATAAGGTCTTTTGTTTGAGTCCTTTCCTTTGATAGAAGTCTCCAGGAATATAGAGTAGTTCTGTCTCTGCTTCTGTTCTCCAGGAGAGTAGTCGTATCTGGTAAAGTGGGTGGGGTCTATCTGGTCCAGTTCCCATTCTTACATCAAGAGAGCCAATAACTACTCTATATTCCTGGAGACTTCTATCAAAGGAAAGGACTCGAACAAAAGACCTTATAGTGTATATCCGGGACCCTTTTAATCCCTAGACAATTATTCATCGACCATTTACATTAAAAACCCCACAAGTGATGACAGACAAATAAATTAAAAACTAAACTATCATCAGGGCATTATGGTGGTCTCTCAGCAGGGTTTTCGGGGCTGACTAATAAAAGTTACTTGCTCAAGCAGTCACCATTCCATGTACAGACTAGGATTTTGTTTTACCCACAACTGACAAAAATCTAATGCCTTACCGGGAAACATAAGACATTTCCCACAATGTGTGCAAACAGCATCCTAATGTAATGGTTACATGCTTCTCATAAGAGCAAGCAATATGCAATTAAATTTTATGGATTTGGGTACTGCAGATTGCAACTCCATCATCATGGATAGAGAATAACTGTGTAATGCGCTTGCAGCATTACTACCTTAGATGACATAGAGAAAACCGATAGAAAATAGTAACATTCTTAAATAATTTCATATTTAAAAAATAACAGTGTGGAAAAATTTGCACACATTAGCACAGGAGGATTATAATGGTCTTGTCTGATTAATAGTCCACCTAACAGAAGGAAAATCTTAAACAAACATGAGCAGAAAAAAATCTTTAAGTAAGGAAACATAGCTTTCTTATGAAAGAAACTCTGATGAAATACAACAAATGCTTGCATAAAGGATAAGTTAAAAACTAAAGGTTACTAAAGAAATTCCAAGTAAATGTGTGCAGGCAGGAAAAAAAAACTTTAAAGGCGATACATTTATCAAGACAATGAAAAGATAGAGAAGATTGATAAGAGAGCATTAAAATATTTCATTACATATGTAAAGACTAGGCTGGCCTAAGAAATCACAATGAAACAAGTATGTAACAATGTTTCGAGAGGTTTGCTCCTCTTGTCTTCAAGTTCTAGCCATTAGTAATATTTCAATGTTTCCTCCTGTCATTTGCAGGTTCTAACCATTGTGGCAACAAATTTTGAGGTTTCCTCTTCCTCCCATGTTCTGGCTCTTACCATTGCAGCAACATTTTAACGTTCATTCCTCTCATGTATACACACTAATCATTGCAGCACCATTTCAAGGTTTTCTCCTCTCATCTATACACTCTAATCATTGCAGCACCATTTCAAGGTTTTCTCCTCTCATCCATACACTCTAATCATTGCAGCACCATTTCAAGGTTTTCTCCTCTCATCCATACACTCTAATAATTGCAGCACCATTTCAAGGTTTTCTCCTCTCATCCATACACTCTAATAATTGCAGCACCATTTCAAGGTTTTCTCCTCTCATCCATACACTCTAATCATTGCAGCACCATTTCAAGGTTTTCTACTCTCATCCATACACTCTAATAATTGCAGCACCATTTCAAGGTTTTCTCCTCTCATCCATATACTCTAATCATTGCAGCAACATTTCAAGGTTTTCTCCTCTCATGTATACACTCTAATCATTGCAACAACATTTCAAGGTTTTCTCCTCTCATCCATATACTCTAATCATTGCAGCAACATTTCAAGGTTTCCTTCTCTCATGTATACACTCTAATAATTGCAGCAACATTTCAAGGTTTTCTCCTCTCATCCATACACTTTAATAATTGCAGCACCATTTCAAGGTTTTCTCCTCTCATCTATACACTCTAATCATTGCAGCAACATTTCAAGGTTTCCTTCTCTCATGTATACACTCTAATCATTGTAGCAACATTTCAAGGTTTCCTTCTCTCATGTATACACTCTAATCATTGTAGCAACATTTCAAGGTTTTCTCCTCTCATCTATACACTCTAATCATTGTAGCACCATTTCAAGGTTTTCTCCTCTCATCTATACACTCTAATCATTGCAGCATCATTTCAAGGTTTTCTCCTCTCATCTATACACTCTAATCATTGTAGCATCATTTCAAGGTTTTCTCCTCTCATCTATACACTCTAATCATTGTAGCATCATTTCAAGGTTTTCTCCTCTCATCTATACACTCTAATCATTGTAGCAACATTTCAAGGTTTCCTTCTCTCATCTATACACTCTAATCATTGCAGCAACATTTCAAGGTTTTCTCCTCTCATCTATACACTCTAATCATTGTAGCATCATTTCAAGGTTTTCTCCTCTCATCTATACACTCTAATCATTGTAGCAACATTTCAAGGTTTCCTTCTCTCATCTATACACTCTAATCATTGCAGCAACATTTCAAGGTTTTCTCCTCTCATCCATACACTCTAATCATTGTAGCATCATTTCAAGGTTTTCTCCTCTCATCTATACACTCTAATCATTGCAGCATCATTTCAAGGTTTCCTTCTCTCATGTATACACTCTAATCATTGTAGCATCATTTCAAGGTTTTCTCCTCTCATCTATACACTCTAATCATTGCAGCATCATTTCAAGGTTTCCTTCTCTCATGTATACACTCTAATCATTGCAGCATCATTTCAAGGTATCCTCCTCTCATCTCTCTCACTCACCAACTCCATCCCCCACCCCCATATATATATATATATATATATATATGAAACAGTAGATAGAAGTCTAAAAGATGAAAGAAATCATACCTTCAAAGAAGAGTAAAATTTATAAACAAACTCTGCAGTAGTGTTAGGGAAAACTGGAACACCAAACTGCACCAAATCTCCTTCCTTAAGAGTGCATGCAGTAAGTGGTGTCAATTGTTGGCCATTGACAAAGGTCCCATTTAAACTCTGTTCAAAAGAAACCATGTTAACAATAAATTATTTCCCATTAAACTGAAGACTACAAAATGAGCTTATGATTATGGCTTTATTTTGTTTCGAGTATAAATAATACTTTTTTCTTTAAATTCTTTCCGTCTGAAATGGTTACAATAAAACAGCTATTTGTGGTACACTGGAATGACTTGATAATTATATATAATTGGAGTTCAACAAACAACATGGAAATAGTGGATTGTGTCTTAATTCTTAAGACATGCATTCGTGTTCAGGTCATGTCAGCCCTAAAAAAAAAAAGACTTGCACTTATCGGAGTGAGGTTGGTGTGAAGCCTTTTTTCTACCAAGCCAATACTAAAGTACAATCGTCATCGGTACTGTGTTACAGAGCTCTACTGCCTCTCTCCAAACTCAGACTCCAGCAATGTGTGCTAGACTGGGACTGGAACTTATATCTACTGAAAGGTATATCAAGAAGTAACAAGGTTATGATTCAGTACAGTACACAGATTAGTTGGGTATAGGCATGGGTTGGTCATGTTTCCTCCACAAGTTTTAGGTATGAACCCAAAACCCAGAGGGAAGTTGGATGAAGAATGACTTGTGCGATGAATTGGATTAAAGTGAGGAAGAGTGAAGAGTTGTGCAATTCATTTACAACACTCTCTCGCCCGAGTCCACCTGAATCCAATGGCAAGACAAGTCAAGACTGGAGATGAATACAGGTGTAGTGGATGACTGGGGTGCATTACGTCCCTTGCTGTGCTCATTACGCTCCATAACGCTTTACAGGTAAATGCCGTGTTGCCTGTTAAATCATCAATGATTTCTTCCACACACTCTGCCAAATCCTGTCTTCACATGCTGGGTAGGAATACTCTAGTTCACCGACTGGTTTGACGCAAACTTGGTTACCGTCGCCTGGTTTTGCCGGCATGTCACAGCCGTTGTCTATTAATAAATAAACAACATAATTTAGAACGTTCAGACAACACTTCCACAGTAGGCATTCCAGGCAGACACTAGCCTTGCCAACAAAGAGAGGGCTGATCATGGTCTCAAACTAAACAATGATGGTAGACAATCAGTACCTAAGTCTTGCACTCACCACATGGAGAGCACATGAACAAGCTAGAAATTAGATTGTTGTTCATCTACCAGGATTCCATTACCAGTCTCCAGTTCTTCAAGTCATGTAAGAGTGGACAACTAGAATCGACTGGGCTCTATAACGAAAACATGTCATTTTTGTTGGCACTTCTATAGAAATGAATAAGAATGCACCCTAACAGATCTAGGGAGCTGTGGTAGGGTAGTGGCTAGATGCTAGCCAGTCAGCCCGGACAGCAGAGGGAGAATATGACTGATGGGTTGGTAGAGTGGCACAGAAGATGATCTACGGTTTAACTTAACCAAGAACAGGATAAACAGCTGCGGAAAGAGACTAAGCCATATGGGATAAAAACCCAGTGCAATGAAGTCGACCCTGTCGACTTTTAAGCAACTTTGCTTTAGGATAAACAGATGCTGTGGATGGTCATGATCATCTGAAGTACTGGCCATGCCACATGACATCAATAAGATCCTCAAAAACTAAATTTATGAAGAGTGTCCAGTATGGTGACCCACTTCATACTCGAGGAATAGCTGCCATAAATCTGTCGCATATCTTTTGCATTTTCAGCTATAAAAACTATCATCTACATGATTGTGCATACTATAATCTCCAATTCGTAATCCTGGCTTCTTTTGATCTCGCTCCTTATTACTTCATTATACAGAGAGAAGAATATTTCTAATCCAAATTCTCCCAGTACTTCTAATTCCTTTATTATGATTCCATCTGTTCTGACTTATTTTGCTTCCTTCATATGTTTGATACTCCCCCAATGTGTCTCCACCTTGCCGTGGTGGGGGAGCTTGCGCGCCCCATTGACCCCATGTGCTATGTCGATGGATGAAAAAACTACATATCGGACAGCTTATGGGATAGAGGCCAGACTAAGCGAGACACAACCTGCTGCTCTGCAGGTAGACTGAGGATAGCAGTCAAAGTTTAAATCAGGCACACGAAGGCAGAAGTTCTTGGTCCGGACACATACTATAAGGCTCTCTGATGAGGGTTGTGGCTGAACGCCTCTAAGCCATAAAACGCTCGGATGTGAAAGCCTGGCCGATACCCACTTACCAAAAAATGGAGGTGAGATACTGAGCATGCTACATGCCCAGTCCAGATACTTGTCCGAAGGCTCTCAGCTGGGGGATATGAGGGGTCCGGACAGCAGAGGGAGAATATGACTGATGGGTTGGTAGAGTGGCACAGAAGATGATCTACGGTTTAACTTAACCAAGAAGCCTGGCGTCTTTCTCGCTCACCTCTGCACGGGGGTAAGGTGCTAAGTCGGAAGCACATGTAGCCTACCTCGTGAGCGAGCACTAAAAGGTAAAAACAGGTGCCCCAGTCGAATGAAATTGGTTACGAAAACTGTCTGTATCTAACTCATAGAGAGTCTAGACAAAGGTGGAAAAACGTCTCAATAACACGAAATGGATCGCACGGCTAGCGAATCCATTGCATGGCCCGAAGTCCAAAGCAAAACCTTACCTAGTGGATGTTGTCCGCAGATTGACCGTTCCTGGTGTGTACTTGAACGACCAGTGGCATACAAAAGCCCAACACATGGAAGCAGCCATGAGCAGGACGTGGCAAATCCTCGGGTGGGCTCAGTCTCAGAGCAATATGTGCCGGCTCTGCAATTATGGAAGCCTCTTTGGATAGCGGGGGAATGCCCATGGTCTGCCACTGCCTCCCCTTGAGGGTTTACCGTGATGTCGATGACCGTTCTACTTTTACCAGCTGAGATGTGGGCGACACCACAGCACTAACAGTCTAACGTCCCTCGAAACCCCGGGAAGGCTAACCCATAAAAATGCCTGCTGAAGTCGGATGTGCTGGCCTACGGGTGCAAATAAATCACGCACAACACAAAAAACGTCAGAGTGAAAAGTCTTTCGTGCTAGGAACAGCTCTGATTACCTAGTTTCCGAATGCCGCTCTTGTTTGGAACAGCTCTAACTAGGTAGTTTCCATGCCTGGAACAGCTCTGACGGGCACAATGACAAGCACATGTCCGAACCGAAAACTCGCTGAGTGGATACCATCTGCAGACCTTTCTGGTTTGTGCGGGAGCGGCCCGGGGCGAAAGAAATGCCCAATATATTGAAGGGAGGAATTAAAGCAGCCATGAGCAGGACGTGACGATTCCCTCTGTGAGCCCAGCACCAGGGCGCTATGTGTCGGCCCTGCAATTATGGAAGCCACCCTGGATGGCGGAAAATGCCATTGACTGTCCCTGCCTTCCTTTGAGGGATGACCGTTAAGTCTTCGACCATTCCAAATTGGCCAGCTGAGTTGTGGACGGTACAGCAAAAGTGAGAGTCTCCCAGGAATGCTACCTGGTCAAAAAAGCATGCTAAAAGTCGGATGTGTTGGCCTATGGGTTTCCCCGCAATCACATCTGAAAAAACACTCAGGATGAATGCAAAGAAGAAGATATGTTTGATAGCATCAGTGACTTTTTCTTTAATATAAGTGGACCTTCAAAGTTACTTTCTTCTGCTAATTCAAATCTGTTTCTATCATATCTTCTTCTTCTTTGCGTTCATCCGGAGTGTTTTTTCAGATGTGATTGCGGTGTGTCTGTTATGCGCCCTTGGGCCAAAACCCGTAGGCCAACACATCCGACTATAGCGTGCTTTTTTGACCAGGTAGCATTCCTGGAGAGACTCTCACTTTTGTGGTGCCATCTACAACCCAGCTGGCCAAGTTGGAACGGTCGAAGACAACGCTCATCCCTCAAAGGAAGGCAGGGACAGTCCAAAGCATTTTCCGCCATCCAGGGTGGCTTCCATAATTGCAGGGCCGACACATAGCGCCCTGGTGCTGGGCTCACCGAGGGAATCGTCACGTCCTGCTCATGGCTGCTTTAAATCCTCACTTCAATATATTGGGCATTTCGTTCACCACGGGCCGTTCCCGCACAAACCAGACCGGTCTGCAGACGGTGTCCACTCAGCAAGTTTTCGCTTCAGACATGTGCTTGTCCTTTGTGTCCATCAGAGCTGTTCCAGGCACGAAGGACATTAGGAGAACTACCTAGTCAGAGCTGTTCCGAACAAGAGCGGCATTAGGAAACTAGGTAGATTTTCCCAGCACGAGGGAAGACTAGTTAGAGCTTTTCCGGTCACGAAAGACATTTCACTCGGACGTAGTTGCGTAGTGCCATTTTTATTTTCCCGCCCGTAGGCTGGCACTTCCGGCTTCAGCGGGCATTTTTAATGAGGTTAGCCTTCCTCAGGTTCGAGAAAAGTTAGACTCTTATTTCGACTTCCACACAGCAAGCTTTTCCTTTGGTCTGCCACGTAATGGATTTGCATGCCAGGCATTTCATTTCGTGTCATCGAGACAATTTTCCACCTTTGACTATACTCACTCCATGAGTACGGTTAAAGACTTTCATCGGAACATGCGACCAAGGTGTTTTCCACCTTTTAGTACTCGCTCACGAGGTAGACTACATGTGCTGCCGGCTCAGCACCTTACCTCCATACAGCAGTGAGCGAGAAACGGCCAGGCCCTCTCATCCGGGGATCCCCCATATCACCCAGCTGAGAGCCTTCGGACAAGTATCTGAACTGGGCATGTAGCGTGCCCAGTATCTCACCTCCATTTATCGGTGGAGGCGTTTGTGTAAGTATCTATACCAAGATTGTGGCTTCGTGCGCCTGAGTTTAAATTTTGACTGCTATCCTCAGTCTACCTGCAGAGCAGCAGGTTGTGTCTCTCTTAGTCTGGTCCCTATCCCAAGAGCTGTCCAAATATGTAGTTTATATCCATTGGCGCAGCGCTTGGGGTCAGTGGGACACTCAAGCACCCCCACCGCGGCAAGGTGGAGACACATCGGGGGAGGTTTCTATTATATAAGTCTTTTATGTATTCATTCCATCTCTTTATTATAGCACCTTTTTGCATTAATACCTTTCCCGTTACTTTCTTTCAAATATACTGTGTTTGCTCTTATTTTTCTTCTTGTCCTAAATGATAGTTACAAATTATAAATCTGTGGTTTCATAACATATTCTTCAACTTACTTTGTTATCTGTTAAGGTCCATATATTATCCTCCTGACGTTTGATGACAGCATGACACCGGGAAATCATGTTTGAGGCTACAGCATACGTAACTTCTGGAGACCTGCCGACTGTCACCTGTAGTACACACTGAGAGGTTAGTTTCACATATCAAGCTGATACATTTTATTAAATCTTCAGAAATTCAAGCAGAGTGGATGGCCAAGGAGTTAAACACCTATACAACGCATCAATTGGCCCGAGTTCTAATCTTTGGTAAGGCTAGAGATTTGTATCTATGAGGTAAAATTTAAAATCCGAAGCCTGCACCATGCCAAGTGGCACAGGTGATCATATTCCTCTACAAACATCAGTGTCATGTATCATCTTATCACTACTGTTCACCACCTCAGTCACCTGTGATCTTGTGTAATGAATGCGTTTATTTCTTTGCTTTCATTACTGCAACCACATTACTGCTGGCTTGTGCTGGAAATGTCTTTAGATAAGAAAAGAGAGTTCGCTAATAAAAGGAATATTCATTATACAAACAATTTCATCTTCAATATTTTACAGCACATAAAGCAATTCTTGTGAAGTAAACATATTAGATCTGTTGCTTTCAGCAGCAAATACTGGGATAATTTTTCGATGACTTATCTAATCTTAAATGGCCGGTCTCCGTGGCGATGGCGTTGTAGACGCTATTCGTAATGCCGCTTACCCGCGTTCGAGACACAGCGGTGACAGATTTGGCAGCAGACCATGTTGCTCTGGTTTTAACATGTTGGTGTGGGAGCCAGTCATTTAGAAAGCAATGGCAAACTACTGAACATAAAACTTGCCAAGACATCAAAAACGGCAGTAAAATGCTGGTGTTGACTGCAACGTCCTGTAAAGGATATGCAGCTTAAAAACAATCTTAAATTTTGTTAGATTTGCAAAAAACTCAACAGAAAATGGAGGTGGAGGGATTCTCCTGAAACTAAAACAATAGAGCAAAGACAGTCAGTAGCTACTAGTACGTTCTCAAGTAACTTCAGAGCAGAGACAGAGGCTTTAAAAATTGCGGTAGAAATGCTATTTACAGAGAAAAATAAATAGAAACAAAGTGGGCATGAGGTTCTACCACAAGACCAACAACAAATTCTACAAAACCTAAGCACTACGTTTTTTCGGTTGCCGAACTTTACAGGAGATATTTTGCTGTAACTTTCGTTTTCTTGTTTTTGTGTCTATGATTTAATGAGGTTTAGAGTACTCCTGATGTTAAATTTCCCGATTATTTCAAGATTGAGTTAAAACAGACACAGATTACTTGGTATAGTTTTTCCCACTCCGCGTTGTGCATTTCTGGCAAATCGGGAATCCTTGTTATACCGGAGAACCAGGCTGTCTATTCTAAGTGGTAAGTAAACCCGTAAATAACGTTTTATGAGGCGTATTACATTGTTATTTTATGCATTATTAGATTTAGCATCCATTTTTATGTGTATGTTGTAATTTTCGACCATTTAAGTTTGCAATCAATGTCACACTTAAATTATGAAGATCGCATGCTATAATGCGGTATTTCAATGGCTGGAGATGGCAGTTTTACTTCATCTAGGAACATTTAATATTTTTATGGAGTATTCAGAGCGATTAACATGATAATGAACGCATGTGTACTTTCAATAACATTCAATATACACCCGTTATTGTATGCATGTGTAATTTTTCATCACTCTTCAAGAACAAGATCATTGATAATTTTGCATCTTTCAAACGGGACTTCTTTTGTCAAAATGCATCTATGCCGGCGGCCTTCGCGTTGACAAGAGTGTGTGCATTCATGTGCTGCATCTGACGTCATCACAGCATGGCGTGGAGATGTGAATATCTGTGTGTGTGAGTGTATATATATAAACTGGCAGAGTTATCTGCCCTTGAGTTAGACAGCGACAGTGGTAATATCCCTTAGTAACAGTGTAAACAACAGTCGCGTGCGTGTGTAGGTAGGGTCACAAAAAATGAAAAGGTCAAAACCGTTTTCTTCTATATGTTCCTTTTAATTGATAAACTGGCACACAAACTTTAATATCTCGGCTTAGAAATGACCTACAGATTTTAATAAGGTACCGTTGGATTTGTTTTTTCAAGAGGTATCCAACTATGCAGGTTATATTATTAAAAAGCAATTTAGAAAATGTTACTAAAGTGGCTAACAAAATCCATCGATCAATGTGGACAAGCTGTGGTCACTGTTGAGTGAGCATTCATGCTAGAGACAGATACCTGAACCTGCAGACCGAGAAAGCACCAGTCACTGATGTTGTCCAGGCTAGTTATTACAAGGTTTTAGGCAAAGGTCACCTATCTAAGAAGAGGCCAGTGATTATCAAGCCCAAGTTCTTCAGCAAAGTTGCAGAAAGGAGATTCAAGGAAGTCTGTGGTGTCTGTGTACTGACTGCATACATTTCTTAATTAATAAATAATTGTTAACTTCAAAAAACCAAATACACTGTATATAGTATAAACGATTCGAATCACGTCGGTAACTTACGGGGTATGTGAGCCGGCCGCTCAGAAAGCAAAGGCAAACTACTGAGCGTAATCTTGCCAAGAAATCAACAATCAGCTGAAAGATGCTGATGTTGACAGCGATGTCCTGTAAAGGATATGCAAACAAATTTTTTTATAGTATAAACACTGTATATAGTGTAAATAGGCTGTATTATACAGTCTTTATTATCACAGTATTAGACTGTTATTACGGTTAATTACGATTGCTTCTGATATTAGTATATGGTAACCCACAGCTGATTAAACTATCTTCCCAGTTTTGATAATTTTGTAAACTATTTATTTATATTCAGTATTCAGCGAGCTTTTCCTAGGTAAAAGTTTTAGTAAAAATTACAATATTAAAAACAAAGTGACTATTCATACCCCGACTATGAATAAATTATCCCTTTATTCATAGTGGAACTTTCCCAGCTGGTCACGTGATTTGCCAAGTCACGTGACTTAACGTATGTGATGTCATCGGGACATGGGAGTGGCTATATTATACATTTCGTTGATTTAAAATCGTATCCTCAGTAGCGAAGTGGTAAGTGTCTCCGCCTGATACGCGGGACCTGGAGGTTCGATTCCCTGCCTACTCTATTTTTTTTTTATTCTTCAGCAATTAATTGGGTGAAAGCGACTTTTTAATAAACAAATATTAGGAACCATGATTATGAACTGATTTTTAAATATTTGTTTATTGAAGTTATTTCTTTTTTGGTCACTTTTATTATCTTATTTATATTATATAACAGTTGTCACTTTTTTATGCCTTTCAACAAATCTTTCTCATATCTCTGTTTCTCACACTATCTTCGTTATCTATCTATCTCCTCTCTCTTTTCAACCTGCTTCACATATACCAGGTTTTCCTGCACTTTATATGCGTAGCATTTCTTTGTTTATTTGTTAATTCATCAGGCCAGTCAGTCGAAAGCCTGGTGTTTGAATTTCCTAATCATGTCTCTCTGTGGCGACGCATATTACTGTCAGCTTGGACCGGAATTATCAGGACATAAATAGTAGGAAACGTAGGTCGGTAATGTAAACAAAGATGGATGCCTGTAAACAGTAAGTGTACAGAAACGCAAGTTCTTGAACTCGCCTGGGGACACAATTAATTGTATTGGGGATACCAATTAGGAAAATTATTCTTGATATTTAAACAGCCATACTTCAACTATGTATAAAGTATCCCTTTACTCATACTTCAACTATGTATCCATTTATTCATACTTATTACTTAATACATCACTATGTTATCACAGATTTAATCAATGCCAAACCAATTTTTAAAATGTCATCAAAGTACCTACATGTATATTATAAAGTATCCATCCGTAACGTAATAAAAATAAAAAAATTTAAATAGTTACCTTATCCTTATCTCTATCGAGTTTGAAGATTTTATACTTCTTCACACATTCGCCAACTCTAAGAAGACATGGAACAACTTCGGCCATTGTTAAATATATTATAAAAGTCCTATTTCATGGACTGTTTAGGTAATTCCTACTGCTTATCGGCTTCGTCGCTGTATATTTCCATCGTCCAAACGCAGAAGGTAAAACAGAACTGATGTTTAAAAGAATGTACACACACACTTCCGAAAAAAGCCGATGATATTACATGAGAGGATCTATGCGTAAATATCTTTAAAATTTAATATTGCTATCAAATTCAGTGTACCTGTATGCGGTAATATTTTTGTATATTAAGAAAGTAATATTTTCTCCATATCTTAAAAATTCTCGATAAAGTTCTACTAGAGTTTATATAATAAACTTTCATTGTTATTTTCGGTAACTTGTGGTTTTCATAATACGTACCTAGCTGTATCCGTTTCTAAACTCCACCATTCCAAGAAGAGAACGGCGTGTGAGTCCAGGCTGGAAAAATACCAAAATTACCATTAATCGGTAACTGAGAATTTTCTACACTAAATTTTTGGATTTGTTACAGTTACATGAATTTTGATATGTGTATTTAAATTGTTATTAAAGGACAGTGCTTACGGTGTTATTATGTTACTATTTAGTTTAAGTCTAAATCGTAATATTACCAAATTATCGACGTTACGGGGTTGGTTACTCAGTACTCTACGTCTACCGTCTCATTTCTACGATTGTAACTTAAGTTGTGGCTGACAAAATTAAAATATAGACGCTTTGTTTATTCACGCTTTGTCCATTTGTATATATGTCTATCTGAATCTCTATCTAACAAAACAAACTGTCTGTCTGTCTTTCCATGCCATATGCATATGTATGTATGATTGACTCTCTGTGTGTATGTATGCGTGTGTCTGACTCTCTATCTGTTTGCTGTCTGTCTGCCAGTTTATATATCCGTTGTTTATTTGTCTGTATCTCTGACTGCCTGCCTCTCTCTGCCTCTCTCTCTCTCTCTCTCTCTCTCTCTCTCTCTCTCGGACGCTCGGCCGGTCAACCTGCCTGTTCAGAGTATTGCGGGGAGAGGTTGAAAGAGATGTATGAATTGGCATGGTGGAACACAGATGATCGACGAGCGAGTATCGGGTTGGATCTAGCTACCCATCTACCTGCGTACCTACTCATCCACCTACCTGCCTAGCTACCCACATACCTGCTTACTTAACTACCTACCTGTCTACCTACCCACATATCTGCCTCTCTAACGATCTATCTGTCTAACAACCCTTCTACCTGCCTACTTAACCACTTTCGTGTCTATGAATATGAAAACTATGAATATTACAAAGAATTATCGCCGAATCAACGGAGTACGTGCTTTGTGCTCGATACTTTTGACAACAGCCAGCGGGGAGAGAATTAAGAGGAGGAGAAGAGGTAGGGGAGAGGGGGGAAGGAAAAGGAAGAAGAGGGCTGGAGCCAGAAGGGGTAGAAGGAAAACGGATCGTTTGGGACTCAAAAATGTGTGGGTTGGGTATTGGAATTGCCGTAGTGCAAAGCAACGAGGACCAATACTGGAGAAACTGGTACTAACTAAATTACACTCACTTTAAACAACACAATTCTAAATACCCAAAGAGATGAAGGATTGACTTTCACCCAATGAATTGCTGAAAAATTTAAAAAAAAACATTGTCGGGCAAGGAAACGAACGATTGACATTTGACTTTCATCCAATTAATTGCTGAACCATTATAAAAATTAAAAAAAAAGGTCCGGAAAGGAAACAAACCTAGAGCTCCCGCCCATCAGGTGGGCGCACTATCAACTATGCCACTGACGACACGTTTTCCAATCCACGAAAATGTATAATATAGCCGCAAACTTACGTTAAATCACGTGACCAGCCATGCCCTGCGAATAGACGCTTTGTTTATTCGCAGGGCCCTACGAATAGACACTTCCTTAAAATATACTCCACACGTGCATAATCGTAATTACGCTTGCCATAGTATTAAAAAGGCATAATGATTAGTAAAGTGTATTATAATTATAACGTTTTATGTACCATACGAAAAGTAATTATATAAATATAATAATTAATATATTTATTATAATTATGTGATCATCACTGAACTATTTATTCAGTTTTTTTTTTTCTTCCTATTATGGGAGCCCCTATAATCTGACATTTTTGTGTATAGGGATCCCTATCCTATACACAAATATTTGTAGCTGGTCACGTGATTATTCAGCACAAAATTTTGTGAATAGTACGAGCCCCTATTCACAAAAATTTGAAGAAGACTATTATTAGGGCAGCCCATCGTGATTTTAAATTTGAGTATTTACTAATGAGACCACCACCAAAGAAAGGCCTTGAAAAACGAAATCTAATGGTACCTCAATGATGCCTGTGTGTCACTTGTCACTTCTAAGTGAAGATATTCACTTTTTTGTGAAGGTAGTTCCGTATAAAATTATCGCAGGTTGCCTTATTATTCAAACTCTTCAGTGTGGCCCGTTATTATCTCCCCTGCTGGTCCGGTGATTGTCTCAAACGGGTCATAGACCGATCTTGAAAACAGACTACAAATATATGTTCCGTCATGTTAAATTATAAATAAATAGTAAAAGTATACAAATAAATTATTAATAATCTTTAAAAGTGTATTCTCTTTAAGTTTAGTAGTTCAAATTGCAGGATGTTAGCCGATTGAGATTGATATTCACGTCGGCCGCCATCTTTGCTTTCCATGAACAAAGACGAAACATGTGAGCGGAAATAATGTTTTGCTGCCACCATAATTGACCATAATCAATGAAACTTTCCATATAAATGTAAAAATGGGTGCAGAATTTGAATATACATCTAAAAATGTTGTACAGTTAAGTACACAAGCTTCAAAAAATAAAATTACTTAATTTACAGCAAATAATTTAATGTATTAAAAAGCTATGATAATTTCAACCAATCGCTGTGCACAAAATATTAAACTGACCTTTCCTGGGAAACCCCAGATGATGTCTGTTATTGCCACGTGATATATGAATGAATGACGTGGGCAGCATGAATGGGTTTTACAGACGCCATTTTTGACGACGCATTGGAAAAGTCCGTGGTGACTCTGTACATAACTTCCAGTTCAATTTCGGGTTACGGCACGATGGAACTCGCTACTATTATTTTATTTTCTTGTCTGTCTTCTTTTTTTTTTTTTGCAAGTTCTTTTTCTTCAAACCTCACAAAGACAATATTTGTCGACAAGGACACTCTCTATGTACAGTGATATATATTTTAGTTCCTAAAACAAGCAACTAGAAAGTCGCTTAGAAGCCCTGGAGATGTGGATATACAAACGGATATGTCGTATTTCATGGGGACAAAACCAATCAAATGCAAAGGTTCTAGAAAAACTGGGAATAAAGAGAGAGTTGATGAAAAAATAAAGAGGAGGCAAGTGAAATATTTCAGCCATGTTAAAAGACGTGATACTCTTATTATAAAAACCATACTGGAGGGCAAGTTTGAGGACAAGCGAGCAAGAGGTAGACAATGATAAAAGTGTGAAATAACATCAAGAGATGGACGAACATCAGCCTAACAGAAATGTAAGTTAGACATCACGTGGCCAGCCGAATAATCATGTGACCAGTCACAAATTTTTGTGTATAGCGGCTCGTACTATTCACAAAATTTTGTGTATAGTCACTCCGTTCTATTATTTGTGTAGTTCTTCCTCGAAGAAAGTGCGTCACACCTAATTTTAAGCACCTAAAAGATCATTGTGTCCGACTTTGGTATGTATGCATTTGTGTAAGGTTTGCTTTGCTTCCTCTAAGTTGATTCCATCCAAGGTAGTGGGCTTTGTCAATGGTCAACCCATGGGAAAGTTTTCTTTCCAAACAATTTTGCCAGAAGTGCAAAACTTAGTTGACTTGGGGTCTACTTTTTGCGATTTCTAAGCAACTTCGGTGAGATTTTTAACTTGCACGGGACCTCCTGTTTCTCACCTATATCTGATAAGGCTAGGTGTCTGATTTGAGGATCAGGGAGATGTGTGATGTGACTTTTAGGTGCCAGTGGTTCTTGAAATAATTCTCTGCCCCATGCTGAGATAAAATTCACATCAATATCTTCTGAGGCAGAAATCGTAATATCTCATCCACATTGCTCCATTCCGTTAATTGATGTCAGATTGTTTCTTCAGAGCAATATGCAAAAATTTAGCAACTTTGATCATGTTTTATAAAGGGAGCCCCTATTCACAAAATTTTGTGAATAATATGAACCCCTATTCACAAAAATTTGTGGATGGTCACGTGATTATTCTGCACAAAAATCTGTGAATAATACGAGCCCCTATTCACACAAATTCACAAGAAACGGAACTCCAGAAGTCTTTGAGAAGACTCCACTCATGCTCCGTATGATGTAGTCTGGAGAGGAGCTACAACCTTCGGAACGCGTAGCAGTAACCACTCAGCCACGGAGATTCCCTGTTCCAATGAGAAAGAACATATCACAGTGACCTGTCATTGTTCGTTCACTGTCCATGTCGGAATATGTCTCAGACAGGACCACTATGTTCGTATTGGGTATATGTTGCTAGCCTCATATTTTTATAGACCAATTGCTCTCAGGCACTCTGTGGGTGATGTGGTACTGTCGAATTTACTTCCCGCCATATCTCCTGCTACTGGTGTTAGGTTGAGTCGATCTTGAAGACTGAGATGTTACAGATCCTCGCAAGAAGACATGCCCACCACTTGTACACAATACCACTCACTCTTGAGTGTTAATTTGGCCGTCGATTGGCTTCAGAAGACTCTATTTTTCTCTCTTCTTGTCTGTCTTTTGTTTGCAAGTTCTGTTTCTTCAAACCTCACAAAGACGATATTTGTTTGAGCTTCGAGTTTCTCAGTTCTGTATGTTAGTTTGTAATGTTTAATATTTTATATTTAAAACAAAAATTTTTAATTGCCGGCAGGGAGTCAAACCCCAGTCTCCCACGTGACAGGCGGAGATACTAACCAGTACACTACCGAGAACACAATGATAGTTCTACAAGCATTAATAATATAGTCAGGCTCACAAATGTTTGTGGATAGTCACTCCATATATGCACAAATTTGTGTGAATAGTCACTCCGTTTTATAAATTATGTTTTACTTATAACACACCATAGCTAGATACAGTCCCGTGTGTTGCCGGGGCCCATAAGGGATGCAAAGAATAGCAACACTGCAGCCTACCACGCATGTCGTAAGAGGCGACTAAGGAGGCTTGATGGTTCCGTCGCCCTGCTACTGAGTGAGTGCGTGGCACGACACTGTAAGCTATGAGTTTCGTGTGAAATGCTTTTGGATCTGCCCGAGGTTTTTTGGAACGCGACTGCATGTTCGGAGCGATGGCAGCTGGCTATGTCCCAGAGTTGACCGGTTTTTGCCTTATGCAGAAATGCGTGGCTGCTGGGCTTCTGGTTCACTGCCATTGACGATGAACTGTATTTTCATGGACTGTGGGTGAACATCTAGGAAACATCCAGATGGGAAAATGACTGCTTATTCCATCAGAGATAAACTGGATGTTTCATGGGGGACTATTGTGTTGACATTCTGGCGGCGGCATTATGCACAGTGTATTTGTGCGGGCTGTTGTTTGTTGAGACTCCTGTCTTTTCCACTTTTCACATTGGGCAGTGGGGAGCGTTTTATGTGATATTCACTGGCACAGGAACGGAGCATAATGGGAACGACCTGTTGCTGTGAAGTTGGAACCGTGACTAACTAACATAGCTAGATAGACCTTTAAAACACCTCCAATCCAACCATAGTCATAGCTCAGTGAAGCCTGTATATCAGTTCTAAGCATATTTGTATATATACTTTAGTGTTAATGTTTGTAATGTTAATAAATGGTTTAGAGGGACTATGCTCTCCTCCATATTTTGTTAAAACCCACACCATTATTCACACCCAGGCTGGAGGCTAATATTGTACCTCTTTGTCCACCTCGAATGCTAGAGGTCCTGGGTTCAAGCCCCGGTGAGGGCCAGGATTTTTTCATGTGGACTCCTAGTGGCAAAATTTCCCCTGGTCTCTGGGTAGTGAGATCGGACGCTCGTGTGTATTGTTGCGCACATAAAAAAATCCCTTGGCAGTTGGGAATCGATAAAGAATAGCCTAACAGCGCTGCCCGGGAGAATTTTGAGTTAAAAATCTACCCAAAGTATTTCAGTATCCTCGCCAGTGCTACAGAGTTTGTGCACTAAGCTGAGATTCTCCTGACTCGGGCTTGAGTTAGGAGTAGAACGGAGCACTTATGGGTTACACCTGTGTGCCATGATGTTGATCCGTCGACTAAACTTAACATTGTACCTCTAATGAATATAAATGGTGTGCTGTGGCTGAGGTTGCAATGTCTGTTTCAAGCTCTAAAGATGCAGGTTTTGATCCCAGCTCAGGGCTGGGAAATTTTATAAGAACCACTGCCATTTAATATCACGCTCTGATCTCTTGGGTTGTGAACTAAGATACCTGGCCTCTTCAGATACAGGCAAAAGGCAATAGAGCCATGTGCAAGTTGTGCACATTAAAAATCTTTTGGCAGTTGTAAATCGCAAGAGTGGGCCATAAAGCTGCTGCCCTGGCAAAATAGCTCAGAAAGAAAACCTGCCCATGGGAGAATTTCCTTGTTTGATATATGTCTTGAGGAAACAAACCTTACACAAAGAATTTATGCTGAAATCTGACCAAAGTACATAACTAAGTGTGGCGCACTCCTCTCGAACGTGTCTTCTTTATGTAGCATATAATGTGTGCTTCATTTTCTCTTTTTTTTTTATACCAAGGACTATTTCTCATGTGCCCACTCACTTCCATGTCGAACTTACTTGGAGTTTTATGTTGGTTCTGTGGGCAAGTGTTTAAGGGTAGTAACATACTGGTTGCCATAACGCCTGAAAATTTCTACCTAGCACCTGAGTTCCCAATCATTCTTTCGCCCATATTTGAAAAAAATGCATTAGCTGCGACCTGAGAAAATGGAGCTGGCTCTCAACTTGTGTTAACTTTTTTCTACCTCTGCCAGTGTTTCATTGTTAGCTAGCTGTTGGGAGGAGAATCCTGCTAGACATATTCACCAGTTTCGTAGTGATGACACACAAATATGAAGCTTTTGCATGTGATGTCTTTTATGTTCTGTCCTGGGGTCGCAGGGTGGTGATCTGTCCCTATTGGTTGTGTGGGTGAGGTATGAGAATTTATATTTGTGTTCACGTTCTCTTCTGTTTATTCTGTTGTTGCAAGTTTATCTGCTTCTTCGTTTCAGATACTCTACAATGCAGGCAACTGTTAACTGTTATTCTGTGTCTGTTAAACATGTCTGGTCTCCTTGGTGTAGGAGGTAATGTCTTTCTTCGTAATCCCGTATATTCTCGTGAGTGACGCAGCTGCGCAAGATTCGGTAGAGGATCGCGCCGCGTTGGTTACTTATGGGAGGTATGTGAGCCGGTCGCTCAGAAAGAAATGGCAAACTACTGAGCGTAATCTTGCTTAGTACATCAACAGCAGTTGAAAGATGCTGGTGTTGACTACAACGTCCTGTAAGGGATATGCAACATTTAAAAAAAAAATAAACATGTTTCTCTTTACTTGAATACCCAAGATGGTTATTTAAAGTAGTGCTATGGCTAGCACATTTGCCTGGTTGTTAGGTGTTCATATTCTCTCCAGGGTTTGAAACTTGATCTGGGCTCCCAGATCTAAAGCACATACCGCACAGGTTACAAATATGGTTCTTCGTGTTTTATTGCCCTGGCTTGTGCCCTGGAGAGGCCACTTCAGCACCGAGTAACAGCGGTGACACAACACGGGTAGCAGCAGTTACTGGTTATAAGATCCATGAGTTTGCGTATTTGGGGTCGACAATATCAGATCATCTTTAGAGACAGAAATTGACAGGCTCATTGGAATGGCAGCCACAACACTTTTCCAGGATAACTAAGAGTTTGGGAGAATGACTAACAGAGCGTACAAAATTTCAAGTATATAAAGCTTATGTTGTTAGCACACTACTCTATGGGTCTGAATCCTGGACTTTGTACTCACGACAGGAAAGAAAGTTTAATTTATTCCATGAGGTATCTGAGACATCTGTGATATGTCCTGGGCATATCGTGGAAAGACCACATAGCAAACTTGTGCTTGAAAGAGTGGATACTCCAACAGTGCACTCCTACCTCAAGCAGAGATGCCTCCGGTGGCTGGGCTGTGTATCTCAAATGGAGGATGATCGTATTCTCAAAGATCTCCTATACAGAGAGCTAGCCATGGGGGCGAGGCCACTGGAAAACCCCAAATGTGATGTAAGGATGTGTGTAAACAAGATACGAAAACCCTTGGTATAGATCCAGAAGAGTGGGAAAGAGTTGCAACAGACAGATGTTCATGGAGAAGAGATGTATGAAACGGACTGGTGCACTTTGAGCGCAGTCGGTTCCAACAAACTGAGGATAGTAGGCACAGGCATAAAATGCAGTCACTTACTGCAGGACCAGCCTCATCTTACAGATGCGGAATCTGTGACAAGAGATTGTCACTCTCACTTTGGACTACAGTCACCAGCGGTGCCTCCCCAGCGGCACAACTGTATGGTCCTACAGGACTGAAAGAGACCTGCTACTACCACAAAATGTTCTGGGAAGTATGGTATGGTGTATGTTGACCACTACTCCCCCATCGAGTACCGGTTGGTCTATACAGACATATGAAGCCATCACCATATACTCAGTCCTCTAGGTGTTTAAATTGCAGGTATAATGAAATTATATACTGGAGTGGGTGTGGCAGTGCATGCTGTTTACTCATAGCCATCAAAAGACTCTTTATGTTGTGTGTTTGGATTTTTTTCAGAAAGAAATCTTCATCACAATGCCTCTGTTTGTTCACTCCCTCCAGACTCATGTCTTGGACCTGTGTCAACAAAAGACTGTTGAGGATGTGAAGGTAAATTGTCCTGAACCCTGTTAAATTATTTGTTGTGCTTAATTTAACACAGATATATATTATATAATATTGGTCAGGGCTGTGTGCTGTCACCCTATTTGTTTAACCTGTACGCTGAAAATATAATGATAAATGTCAGAGATGATATAACCAGGGAGCAATAATGATGCCCTTTATATCGGTGGTCGTGAAATACCAGAGATTCGATATGCTGATGATACAGTATTACTATCCACATCACAGAGTGGAATAGAAAACTTAATAACCTCAACCCAAAGATATAGTAAAAATCACAACTTATAGCTTAACATAGCAAGAACAAAGATAATGCATGCAGATAAAACTACTATGGAGAAAAAATATATGTTAATGAGGAAAGATTGGAGGTGGTGGAACATTTTTAGTATCTTGGGTCATTGATTACCAACAGTGGTGACCAATGAAAGAAATTAAACAACTACTATCAATTGCTCTTCAAAGACTAAACTAAAACAACTGAATAAATTATGGAGTGGGACAGATAGAACTACAAAAATTAGATTTTTAAGAGCATGTATCTTTCCCATTGCAACATACGCCTGTGAGACCTGGACACTTACTAAACAAGCTGAACAGTGCATAAATGCTTTTGAATATAAATATTATAGACGGGTTCTAAGAATATCTTGAGTAAAGAAAAGAACAAATGCATCCATACTTCAAAAGCTCAATGTTGAAGAGGGTTGGCTATTAAAGCCGATAAAACAAAGAAAATTGAAATATTTTGGTCACTCGAAACGTCATGAAAGTTTGGAGAGAACAATAATGGAGGGGTATATGCCTGGGAAGAACGGTAGATGGGTGTATCGGACGCGGGACATCTTGCTTGTGATCGAGGAGTTTTTTGGGAGGTTATTATAGGAGCGAGGTTCCTCAAAGGACATGCTACTGAATGAATGAATAAGTATTGATTAACCGTTGTCCCATAATTACTAGATCTTTGTCTATTTGTGGGAAATTTCACATGATGTTTGCTATGTGGTATTTATCTTACTGTATATTCCTTAACATGTATGGTTACTTCTTTCACCTTGTCAGAATATTGTAAATGTTTTATATCTTTGATAAAATTAAGGTTTATTGCTACGGTATGGAGAAACAATTAAGCTTTGTTATTGAGCTTTGCTTGCCTTGTTTAAAATGTGGGTGGTGTGCATCAAATGCAAAGCTTACATTTTCCATATTTGAATTTGAGATATTTGAAAGGAATGTGTCGTCATGTTGGTTGACATTTTTGTTGATGAAAATGAGAAGGCTGTCCTGCTGAAGTCGCATCTTAGTACAGATGGGCCATATTACTCCACTGGTGACAGTTTGCATATATTGTTGGTCTGTTATGTTTCATGGGAAGACTATCTTACTAAAATGGCTAAATTTGAGTTGTTATAGATATGTTGTATGCAGTTAATAATAAAGATGTTTCCAAACCTGTTCTAGACATTGGTGACAGAGCGTGAGGGTCTGCCAATGGAGCACATGGCTGTGTTCTATGAGGGCCAGCCTTTGGAGGATGCTTGTGAGCTTGCTGCTTTCAGAGATGAGTCAACTCTTAGTGTTGAACTTAGAATGCTTGGAGGTATGCATGCCTTTTTTTTTTTAAAGAAAGTATTTAGGTAAAATTTGTCTTGTAATGTATGTTGTCAGCTTTTTAGTTACGGGAAATAGATGTGGATGATGTACTTTATACTGGTGCTAGATAATAGATATACATTATATTCATGCTGGTATGTTTTCATAATAATATGATTGTATCTTGTATTTGTTTCCATCTAATATTATTCGTTATTATCTGCCAGGCATTGCTGTCAAACATATCCTTTTACGAACATGTGCTTCTTATTTTCTTGATAAGTTGATCAGTGTATAGTTTTCCTAGTCACTCTGCTAGCTCATCTGGTGTCTTCTCTCTCTGTAGAGGTGGTGCAGAGATACTGATGTGCCACAGTCGTGTTTCATGCTGACCAATATCCATCTTTACATTCACTTGGAGCATGGGGTTAGGCTTGAGCATAGTTCATGAAGCTTTCTGTAACAGGATAAGTCGGGGTAGGACGTATTGATGTTACACCATATAATATCAGGACCAGCTCCAGTCAGGCCACCGATGCAGCTAGTCTCCTGACCGCACAAACACTTGGACTTTTCCTCTCACCCCACTCGACACCCTTCTGGGGGATCGTCCCGATAATGAGCCAGACACAAAGTCCATTGAACTCAACAGAAAATGTATTGAATCAACACAGAACACACACAAATGGGTAACAGGTAATGAAGTTGCAGTATTCCAGGAATAGATCGATAGTTTGTCTCTATCATTAGGGAAACTGTCATCATCGGGCCACTCAACAACTGTCCAACCGTCTGTAGTTTGGAATGCGCTCACCGGGCTTCTCTTGGGCCTTATTTCCAAGTATGAAGTCTAGGCGACGTTAGGCTATCCCTAGTAGTTCTCCAAACCCGGTCTTGCAGACAACGTCGACATGACCGATGACTCTGATGTATAATGTTTAAGAATGAAATAGGAGTAATATTGTGCACTAGCTCTAACTCTTGAGCTTTTGGTAACGTCACACTGGTACACTATAGTATTTGCTGGGCGGCTATGCTCCTGTCTGGATGCCGCCCCTAACTCACAGACTTGAGACAGAAGATCTTCCGATCCTCGGTTTCCTCAATGGAAAATACCGTGTAGCGCTTATAAACATACTCTGTCCAGTCAGCTCACTACATAGTAATGGTGGTGCCATCAAGTAACAGTTCGGTTAATGCCAAGACTGCAAATGTATGGACACAATACACCCTACTTGATTTTTCCCAGAGTTTTAGTAGGGTGGTAGTTTGGCGATGATTAGGTGTGTGTTAGAAACAAACTGTTGTCCAGCCGTATATCTGTATTTCACTTCCGAGCGGATAAACAAAAGTAAACACCCTGGTCAGTATCAACTGGAGTCCACGACATCCCTCGTTTCATCGCTGCCAATCCCTCTCGCTCCGCATAAGAAAGCTGACCCTGAAACGAGAGCACCGGGTGCTTGACTCCAAAATCACAGGTTGGTCAAACCCTATGTATGGACAACCTGCCCTCAGACCAGGAGAGGTCACCATACAACGGGCCCTCCAATCCCCTCAGTATTGGCTTTGTCTGAGAACCTTGAGGAATATGGGTACCAGTCCCGTCCGTGTAGTACCTTGCCCCAAGGAACTCAGTAACACGATTAACTCTTCTTCTTCATCACACGGACATGGTGGCTCCACCCCCAAGCCTAAACTTGTATACTAGATCAACCTAGTATGTGTGAGCTGACGGAGTTCCAACATGCAATGTCTGCCCCCTCAATTCCCATCATGAAAGCAAATCCTTCAGGCTGTCCCAGAACGGAATCAATTCGATAGAACCAGAAAAGGGAGGAAGAGAACTGTGCATTAACTCCGACTCAACGCACATGAACACGCAATAACATCTGCCTCTGCGACGTTCATTAAATGCCCCGTCGAACAATCTCCTCGACACATGAACCACGCTGTTCACATCGGCATTCCACACCCACTACGACGAGTACTTCTACCCGTCTCTTCCGACTAGATTGAACCTGCCGGAACAGGGACGGCCTTAACCACGCACAAACCCGCCACCCACAAACGATCGCTTCCTACATTCGTGGTGTGTATATATTCCTGCTGATCGGGCCAACCACGGCGTTGTGATTACCCGTTACGGTTAGCACTATATTCTTTCCCCAGAGCATTAAGAGCCCTTTGTCTGTAGGAATCTAATGTGCTGTGTTTGTGGTGTTTATATGGAGTGACCGTTACTAAACCGGCCCGGCCTGTGGACATGCAGAACGAGTCACAACCGAGAGATACCTTTATAAACGGCCATTCAAGACGGTAACCAGGGACATTCACTATACCTTCCAAGATATAATTGCCATCCTCACCGCCCTCAGATCCGTTCGAGTGTCTTTAACCACTTTGAGCACATTCTGGAGGAGTACCCAACACGGGTCTTATCTCCTCATTGAATGTCAAGCTTTAAACTATTGAAGTTTCTTAGAAACAACAAGGCTGGTGCAATTCCTTTCTTAGCTTTCGACGGCAGCTCACAACCCTCTGACGTCAGCAGTATTAGTGTGTTGCCTGCGCTTACGTTCTTGTGTATTCTCGGGGATTTCCCCCCTAGCATTTGACACGAGATTACATGACGTCAAATGGAGTAAATTCAGAGACCACATGAACAGGATGTTCTTAACTTCACCCAATCTATAAAAACCAAGTTTTCCCAAAAGAAGCCAAATCTTTATTAGGTTTTCTGACCTGGGATCTCCCGTAGCCAAACTGAGCCAGGAGATTCTCGGTCCGACAAAATGCCGAAAGGACAGATATACAGGGAATTTCGCGGCACTTTCCAAGAACATGTTCAAACTGAGCAATTTAACACATGGTGCATAAGAACATGCAAAATGCTAACATTATCTTTGAATGTTATAACTACTCAAGAATATTATATTTAAAGTTTATGGAGTGGAGAAGGAAATATTTGAATATATTTGTGATTTTCTCTTTGCTGATTGCCTTGTTGATTCATATATTCAACTTCAGGTAAAGTTCATGGCAGTTTGGCTCGTGCTGGTAAAGTTAGGGGCCAAACACCCAAAGTTGAGAAACAAGAAAAGAAAAAGCGCAGGACTGGTCGTGCCAAGCGCCGCATGCAGTACAACCGGCGTTTTGTTAATGTTGTTGCTGGGTTTGGCCGCAAGAAGGGACCGAATGCTCGCTCATAAGCAGACATTAAATATTAGCGGCATGAGCCTAAAGTGTAAATAAACACATGTTGTTTTGTATATTTTTGTGTCCTATTTTTTTGTTTTGTCAGAGTAATTATGTTGATGGTGTCACCAAATTATAGGAATAATGGCTGCGATGATGACTAATATATTACTTTCCATTGTATAGATTTATACTGAAAATACAATTTTCTTGCCTAGATTAGTTTCAGAAAGCAAAGTTTGTAAGTTTCTAGAGGCGTATGACCTTTGGGTCGGAGAATCTGCATTTGACAGGTATTTCCGTCATATTTGCCTTCCTTTGACTGTCTTCAGTTTACCTGAAACAGGATTGTGTCAGCGTGTTTGACATGGAAAATCCTACCAATATTCACATTATAATCAACATAGCTCTTGGCTATAGATTTTATCCTTCTTAGCTCAGCCAAACCTTTTTTTCAGTCATTTTGATTCCCTTGATTATGAAGGGATGGTGATGGTCGTGTCACTATCATCATCATGTGGCAGGTCCTTTGCAGAATGTTGTACCAGGTCCTGCAAGTTAATAGATGAGGTGGATACAGTGGGTTAGAAACACTTAGAACAATAGGTGTATCCCCGGGAAGGTTAACCCGGTCAACAAATGCCCGCAGAAGTCAGATGTGTCGGCCTAACGGCGCAAGAACGCAGCTCTGCTGTAAACAGGCACAACGCAGTCACATCCGTAGAAAAAAAAATCCAGATGAACGCAGAAGAAGAAGAATAATAGGTGTATATACATCCTTGGAAAGGGGTGACAAAATCATAAAATATGGATAAAACCAGAAATCCTTATGAAGTAGATGAAAAGAAACATTTTTTAGAACATTAAAATAGTATGTAACAAAACAAGAGCAACTAAAGCCAGAGCCTATGAAAGATATATAGAAGTTGATGAGGAAGTTAAAGACCAGATCGAGCTGCTTAAAGACAATAGTTACGAGGTCTATTAGGGGAGCCGGCTCCATGGTGAAGAGATTACTGGCTCAGTTCATGATCCTGTGTTTGAATTAGCTGCATGCAATTTGGCAGCAGACCTCATGTTGTTGTTATTTTTTTTACCAAATGGTATAGGTGCCATTCGTTCAGAAAGCCATGGCAAACTACTGGACGTAAACTTGCCAAGAGGCCAAGAGATCACAACCGCAAAAAAGATGCTGTTGTTGACTGCCACGTCCTGTAAAGGATATGCAACTAACTTTAACTAAACCTCACAGACCTTTGTAGCACCAAAGAGCATAGTTGAAGGCTGGTTGCATGTCCTTTACATAGCGTTGCAATCAACGTGAGCGTTTATTTGCTATTTATTTTTCTGGGCAATTTTACATTCGTTAGTTTCCTATTGCTTTTTTGAACAGATGACTCCTCGTGCGTTGAAATTAACGCAAAATGATCTACTTCCAAGTCACCTGCAACTGATTTTAAGACCATGACTTGTGAAGCTGCATTTGTCTAAGCCACAAATGCGAACATAGAAAGTGTAATCAATCAAATGGACTACACATACTGGAACAGTTCTCACCAACATTAAATAACAAATGGAGGAATGGGCTGAGTACTTTGGTGAACTTCTGAAAGTCCTTCCAGATTTCCAATCTGCAACTGTGGAGCTAGATATCAACTGTGAGAAACCATCTAAGGAAGAGCTTATAAAAGCTATCAAACTTCTGAAGGATGGTAAAGATGATGGTTCCGTGGTATCCCTGAAGAAGCTATTACAACCAGTATAAATATCTCAGTTTAAAAAAAAAAAAAAGTTAAATTCATACAAGAGACAGCATTGCAGTTTTAGACAAGCTAATGAAAGCACCTCGACACCCCAAGGTACAAGAGGAACATGATGAGATGAACGAAAGAAGCAACACAAAGTGTAAACAAAGGACTTAGTCTGAATAACAAAAAACCATTAGTAGGTGTAATTAAAAAGAAACTTCCCAAATGTAGCATCAAAATCATAGGGACCAACCAAAAGCAGGTTGGTGTATTTGGATACTGTAATAGCAGCTAAAAGATACATTCAGGAAGTTTAATGTATAAAACTCGAAACCAAATTATTTCACAAGACAATTTTAAACTTATGACGTACACAATAGGTTGCACGATTTATTGCCTGGCCATATTCCACTGCATCGCATTGGGTGCATACTGCAGAATTATATAGCATATGAAGGGAATATACAGGTATAAAGAACCCAGGCTCGCTTGATAGCGAGCTGCACTTGTGACGTCATGGACACGGCGCATACGTTTTCGAAGTCTGGGGTGGGGGGAAGATTGGCCACCTATTTCTTCTAGCTCTCAGGCCTACAAAATGTGATGGTGCTATCACATCATATACCCTTGGCATGAAACTGCTTCAGGGTAAATTAACATTTTATTTTGAAGAGTCTTCTGTGTGAGACATTCATAGTTTATATACATTATAACCTAGGCCAGGAATGGTTGGTCAGCAATGAAAGTGATGGCTGCGATGAATATTGAACGACTACTTGTGATGCTGTACCAGGGGCTAGTACTCTTATTAAGTCCAATTTGACAATAAGCGCAACACAAACAAGAAAACTAAAAGGTTGAGAATAAAACCATGCACCTCATCCTCGGATGAGAGAGAGATACCCTCCTGACTTTCCCTTTATGGATAGCAAAATGAAAATGACCAGAACATGGTTGCCTTAAAGTGAAGGCCGATATTTGATCTACACTGCGCTGCATGTTAACATTAAAGGAAATTGACTGAAGAGAGGCAGGTCGTGGATGAGATGTGGCGAAGAAGCTATTCAAGTTTGCAGACCCACATACATCAATCTGTCCATACAATCTTGGCAGAAGTCATAGAGAACAAGATCCTGTCGCAGTAGACAGGTCAACGTGCTAATTTATTAACACACTGGAGACGGCGATGCAGTAGTGTTTATGGTTGGCTCTGTGGTCCGGGGCTAGTGGAATGCATGGGCATTCTCAGCAAGCACTAGATGCAACACTGCTAAGAACGATAGTGGTTTTTTGCTGTGACGACAAACAATTTTACGATAGAAAGAATGGCTGTAATCAATGGCCTGAATTCATACGCATGCAGACTGGGCGACTCAATAAACACGCCCAAGAAGATTCAGACTGTCCTCATATGGCTGGAATGTCTCCACGCGCTGTTCACATCACAATTAGCCCAGTTAACTTTGATCTTTGGAGCTGGGGGATATCAACGGGACACTCAAGGGCGTGAAAGGTAACGAGCGAACCGATCGTTTGGCAGACATGATGATTAAAGAGGGAGGAGCAATGGATGGGCCAGACCACTATAGTCTTAAGAAAAAAAAAGTCAACAGGGTCGACTTCATTGCACCGGGTTTTATCCCATATGGCTCCGTCTCTTTCCGCAGCACGGAAAGCGCCGCACGAAGCTCGAACTCCGTAGCTCTAGCGACGACCTACAGGAGTCTCTGAAAAATTTAACTCGTGAACTGAAGGGCGCGGCCCAGAATCGAACCCACAACCTTTGAGCCCTAGTTAAACGGCTTGGCCACGAAGACTGCCAGTGCACGATAGTCTTAAGAGATGCAGACCAATCAAAGGTTTTAATGAACCTGCTTCTTGTCCAAAGTAGTGAGGTGAAGCAGGGAGCCGCCGAACATAAACTTTTTGGCGAGGGCACAGTACCTTTGGTTAAACAGCAGAGAACTGCGTTCAGCCGATTAACACTGGCGGGGATATTAAGGACCTTATGGGCCTGTCCGGAGTGCGATGATACTGACCTTCACTAATTATCTATTTAGATAGCAATGAAGCCAAAGATTTATTTTTTTTAGGGGGGGGGGGGGGGTGCACGCGCACATACACACACACATATATATATAAAACAGAATGTATGTGGGTGGGTGTGTGAGGATGAATTTGATAACGGTCCATCCGATTGAGATGAAATTTTCTAAATGTTTTCTTTTCGTTCCCGTGCAGCCAACTGTCATAGTTTGGTACTGTAATATCAGCTATTTACTTACTAAAATTTAATTTTCTAATTACCTGACTTAACATAAGAAAATTTATATAAAGGGACATAACTTTTAGTAGCATTGCTATATCTTAGGTTAAGTCCCCTGGCGATAGACAGGCGGGTCGTCAGACAGACAGTCGGGAACGGGAACTTACATGACTACTTATATGAATTAAATGAGATGCTCCCCATCAGGGGCTGGGCGAAGCCGGGTCAGACAGATAGATAGATAATCGGGAACGGGAGCTTATATGACTACTTATATGAATTAAATGAGATGCTCCCCACCAGGGACTGGGTGAAGCCGGGCCAGGTCAGATAGACAGATAGTCGGGAACAGGAGCTTATATGACTACTTATATGAATTAAATGAGATGCTCCCCCACCAGGAGCTGGGCAAAGCCCAGATAGATAGATAGACAGACAGACAAACAAGCAGACAGACAGATAGATTTTGAATAACGAAGACACAAACAATAGATTGCACGATTTATTGCCTGGCATATTTCGCTGCATCTCGTCAGGTACATACTGCAGAAATCACACAACGTACGTGAAATTAACTAGATAAATCCTTCAAGTTGAAATATACACAATTTCGCACAGTAATGTCACTTATCTACCATGGTAATTTTAAGCTGACTAACATGTCTTTCTGTTTACACAATTCTGGCTTGCGTTGATAGATCATAATTGCTTCTGCAAATTTTAACAAGCGAGTATTTTGTGTTCTAAACAACACGCGAAATGCAGTGGGAAATGCAGTATGACCCGGGCCGGGTCAGCTAGTTTAATATATATATATATATATATATATATATATATATATATATATATATATATATATATATATATATATACTAGCTGACCCGGCCCGGCTTCGCCCAGGCCCTGGCGGGGATCTATCTGTCTGTCTATCCGGTTTCAAGATGGCGACGGACGGTCGTGTTGTTTTGTGTTCGTTAACTTTTTCGCGTAGGGGATGGATTTATTCATCTCTTGCGTGTAATTGGTGTGCCAGGATGTAAAACCAGGAGTTTCTACTCAAGATCTGCGCGGGTGCTACGGAGTTCGTGCATCGAGCGAAGCCATCCTTGAGTTAATTTTCAGCAGCGTGTGTGGTGTTCTCAGTATGTGTTTACGTTTTTTTCAACATGGCGGAACAACGTGTTTTCTTCGTGCGGTCAGCAGTCAACATACCGAAGCGGCGTGGTAGCCGCGCAGGGAAAAAGAAGCTAGGTAAGCGTGGAGGTTTGAGGCGTTTTAGACTCAAGTGTCACCGACTAGGACTCAGGAATATCCGTATTCTATATTGGAACTGTGCCAGTGTAAAACAACGGGGCTCTATTTTAGAAACCCTAGTTTACAGGAACGACATTATAGCACTCCAGGAGACGAGACTGGACGATCAGCTACTCCAAATTGCCGGCTTCAAATGTTTCAACAACAGACGACAACTGGGAATGGCGATTCTCGTTCGCGACAGCATGGTGGCGTCAGAGCTAGACATGTCCAGTTGGGACAGTGACGATATACAAATACAGGCGTTGAGAGTTCATTCCAGTATACCATTCGTGGTGGTTAATGTTTATGCCCGCAATGCCAGTGTGGACGCCCAGAAGTGGCAGTGCTTAAGTGGCATATTAGGCCACGAGAGAAATGTTATTTTCTATGGTGACTTCAACGCTAAATGCAGATCATGGGGAAACACTTCCTCCAATACACAGGGGGAGGAGCTCGAGACTGCACTGGAAACCATCGACCTTGTTTGTATCAACAGTGGCTGTGTCACCAGGACAGCAAGCCGTCCGGGCGATGAGGACAGTGCTATTGATCTGGCGCTAGTTTCACCTTCACTCACTACAGTGTGTAGATGGGGTGTCCTAGGACACCATGGCAGCGACCACCACCCTTGCAGCATATTGGTGGAGAAAGGCAGAACCAGGCAGCACAAGCTAAAGGTAAAGACTTTCCAGTATGACAGTACAGGGCAAGATGTGGTGAGTAAAATAAGATGTGACAAGCGCAGAACGTTTCAGGGCAGGAAAAAAAGCTGTGAGCAGCCACCGTGGTGGAGTTTCGGGGTGGAGAAGGCTTGGGTGGATAAGCGTAGTGCTGTAAGGAGATGGCAAAATGCCAAGAAGAACAGAGCTGGTCATCCTAGTCCCTGCTTGCACTTAGAAAGAGAGATGCACACAAAAGTAAGCTACTTAAAAAAACTGGTCAAGGTTGTTAAAAGCGAAAAATGGGCAGAGGTGTGTCAAAGAGTAAGCACAGACAAGTCACTGAAATTGTTCTGGCGACTACATAAAAGCATGAGTGGTGTAGTCAAGAATAAGAGCATTTCTGACTTCCAAGGTGCTGACCTCATCTGGCAGAGGACTGACGAGGACAAGGGCAAAGCCCTCTTTGAACGCTACCTTGAGCAAAGCAACCAGACAGGCATGGGAGGCCGAAATCTGGCCAAGGAGGTCACTTCAGACAGATGCAAGGCCCAGAACACTTCGGATGAAGACACAGTGACAGTGAAAGAAATCAAGGCTGTGCTTCGACGATCAAAAAACAGTGCTCCAGGTCCTGATGGCATAAGATACGACGACATAAATAGGTGTACCGACAATGAGCTAGAGAAACTAGCAGATATGTACAACAACAGTATAGGGAGTGCTAGCATCAAGGAGGAATGGTTACACAGCTATCTGATTCCCTTGCCGAAGCCTGACAAAGACCACACAAAAATTCAGGGATATCGAATTATAACCATGCAGAATACAATAGGCAAGCTGCTGGAGAAGGTAATTGCCAGGAAAATATCAAGCCAACTAGAGAGGCAAGGTGTTTTCCCACCCACCCTGGGTGGGTACCGTCCAAAGAGAGAAACCTGGACCAATGCAGCAGTCTTTGCCCAGGATGTCTATGAAGGTTTCCACTTAGGCACTGAAACCGTTGCTGCAGCGATTGATCTTGAGGACGCATACAACAGAGTACCACTGGATTTTTTAATGTTTCAGCTTCTCGAACTAAACGTAAGTCCATTCCTCCTTAGTTGGATCGCTGCAGCCCTCTTCCAACGGAAAGTAGTTTTTAGATGTGGCAGTTGGACTTCGGAACCAACAACAATATATCCTGGCCTACCACAGGGATCACCATTATCTCCGGTACTGTTCAACGCCTACACAGTGAGAATCACCAGTGAGCAGATCACTGGACCTGGCAGGACATTGTCATATGCCGATGATGTTTTAGTGTATCGTCAGGGGAAGGATAGAGAGGAGGTTGCTGTGGAACTACAAACCGAACTCAATCGCATAAGTACTTGGTGTGATGAAGCTGGGGCAATGGTCAACCCAACAAAGGCAACAGTGACTTGGTTCTCGTTGAATAATCATATTGTCAACACTCCAACACCAACTGTAATGCTGTGTTCAGAGACGGTGGAAAGAACGCAGGCAATGAATTACCTGGGGATACGGTTTGATCGAAGCCTTGCTTATAATGTGCACATAGACCAGGTGATAACAAAGGCCAAGCGGGGTTTGGCAGCGATGCGGGTGATGGCGGCAGCAAACTGTGAGCAGCGCCATCTATGTCTTCTGTACGAGGGGTTGGTCATGTCCGTTTTGGAGTATGCAATGGCAATCCTGACTCTCAGCCATAAGCAGATAGAAAGGATGGAAAGGATACAGAATGAAGCTATGCGCATTATTCTTGGATGTACAAGAGATACAGCATGCAGGGCGATGCGCTACCTTCTTGGTTTTCCAACCATTGAAGAGAGAATACAAGGCTGCAGGGCACGCGCCTACCTCAGAATTAACGCAAACACACAACATCCACTGCATAGTGAAATTAGGAAGGTGAAGGGCAGCAGGTTAAAAAGAGGATGGTCGTGGATGGGTCAAGCCGAAGACATTCTTCAACAGGTGTGTTCACTTGAGGACTTAGAACCTGGCGAGAAGTGGGTGCAAGTGCCAACAGACTTCTGCACATCCTTTTCAGTTTGCGTCCAACTAGATAGAAAATGCAGACATGAAAATCCGGCTGCTGTTGAGGCTGAAGTACAAGCGTTGATTTTCGAGAATTCGCTAGACGGTGACGCGGTCATCTACACAGATGGGTCGGTCGTCCGACATGTGAGAAGCTCATGGGCCTTTACAGCTCGGGCCGGAGGGAGAATTGTGAAGGAGGACTCTGGTGCTTTCACTGAAACCACAAGTAGCCTGACCATGGAAGTCATGGCAGTAAGTAAAGCAATAACATGGCTCGAGACACAGACATTCACTAGGGCTTGTTTCCTTAGCGACTCAATGAACATGATCAAGAGGATAGAGGAGGGGTCGATCCGAAGAGAATGGTTGCTGCCTTTGGAGCGGTCTCGACTGGCAAAGATTAGTTTCATCTTCGTGCCAGGGCATGCGGGAGTACAAGGAAATGAGCGGGCTGACAAGCTCGCAGGTGAGGCTACTGTGGAGGGCGGACGCGCCATGGACCAGGCCGACATTCTGAATGCTCTACGAGAAGTAAGACTTTTGCGAGAACCAAGTGATGACTGTGAATCTACAACAATGGCCAGACTGCGAGAGCAGCAAATTAAAAGAGGGGTGGCCAAACAAGAACACTACGCAGGAAGCCAAAGAAGATTTATAAACCAACACAGAACTGGCGTCGTTAGCCGCTACACGTTGCGGGATTTGCTGAGGAGGGGATCCGAGCACTTATGGACTGAATGGTTCGATGTGCAATGAGGATGATCTGTCGACTAACTAACTAACTAACTATCTGACCCGGCCCGGCTTCGCCCAGCTCCTGGTGGGGAGCATCTCATTTAATTCATATAAGTAGTCATATAAGCTCCCGTTCCCGACTATCTGTCTGTCTGACCCGGCCCGGCTTCACCCATTCCCTGGTGGGGAGCATCTCATTTAATTCATATAAGTAGTCATATAAGCTCCCGTTCCCGACTATCTGTCTGTCTGTCTGTTTGTCTGTCTGATCTATCAATGTATCTGATCTATTTATCTATCTATGTTCGGCCCGTTCCCGTTAAAAATATAGATAGATTGATAGTAGAAAATATGATTGGGAGAGATCTATCTAAAGTAAACTTACCAAGATATCACGAACAGCCAATAAATGGTGTGCGGTGGGTTGACTGCAAACGATTTGCAACTAACTTTCTATCACAAAAAATGTCTTTTCTTTTTTTTTAACGAACGAAAATCTTTCGCAGGCCCGTCCTACATTCTGCCCTTCTCTATTTCCTCTCATACATTCTTTCATTCAACATCTCTTTTGAAGCAATTCTTTGACAACGGTCAACGTGGGTGTAACGCGCCATACATATGAGAATGTTAAAAAAAAATTAATGTGCTGTTGAAGCAAAATAAAAAGATGAGTTAGAAAATTTTCACTATTTAAATAGATGCATTATTTGTATGAAAATGCAGGGTGTCAGACACAACTGGGTTTATGTCCATTGATTTTTTCAAGCTTTTTTCCCCTGACACTACACTGCCATAGGTCTGATCACGTGTGAAGTCAACATGTATGGTGAAAATCACCTCTCTCAGTACACAGGAAATGCCAAGTACAAAAAGCTTACTTGGGATCATACTGATGCAGTTGAAATTTCTGCATTCATAGGGCTTCAGATTGCCATGGGAATGTGTTGTAAACCAGCAGTTTCAGACTACTGGTCTAAGAATTTTTGGCTGAATGAAACAGCATATTCGAAGGCCATGAGTTAGAAGAACAGATACCAACAGCTTCACAGAAATGATGGATATGGTTCTAAAGGACATATTCTCTATTGTGACAGCTTTTATTCAAGCCCAACTTTATTTCAAGAACTGAAAGAAATGCAGACTGGTGCATGTGGAACAGTGTGTCAAAATAGAAAACATTTTCCTGATATGTTGAAGAAAAAACAACTGAAACTGAAAAAGGCAGATCATCCTGTGTTTTGTGTTACAGAAGATAATTGCATGTTGGCCGTTACCTGGCATGACACTAAGAGAGTGACCCTGATATCTACAGTTCACTCCAATGATGTTATGGAAAAGACAGTCAGGAAAAGGGGAATTCCAGAGGGCAGAATAATAAGCAAGCCAGTGCTTGCAGAAAAATACAATAAAAGTATGGGCGGTGTCGATCACTTCGGCCAACTGAGTGCAAGCTACCCCTTTCTACATAGATCATATAAATGGTACCTGCCATTATATCATTGTCTAGTTGAAACTGCTCTGGTCAATGGGCATATAATCTACAACACTGCCAACTCTACAAATAAGATCACTGCAAAGAAGTTTAGGCAGGATGTCAGTCTTGCTCTTATTGGACCTGCTGTTCTTCGGCGCAATGCAACACCTTCAAGACCACAAGTCACAACATCACGACTTACTGAGCGCCATTTTATTCAAAAGTATGAAAGACCAAGGTACAAACCAGACTGTAAAGTGTGTAAGGCTGCAGGTAAAAGAAGCCAGACTTGCATGTACTGCCCAGATTGCAATACACCTCTATGCCTGACACCATGTTTCAAGCTATACCACACGGTTGAGGATTATCAACGTTCCAGACAAAGACTCTTGCAGAGGTCTACAGCTACAACTTCAACCCCAAGTAATGAAGGAGACAGCTCAGACTTCAACTAGAGGTTAGAATTTACAAATACTTTTTCTTCTTCTGCGCTCATCTTTTTTCTTTTTTTGGACTTGATTGCGTTGTGCCTGTTTACAGCAGAGCTGTGTTCTTGCGCTGTTAGGCCGACACATCCAACTTCTGCGAGCATTTGTTGAGTGGGTTAACCTTATATACCCAAATACCCAATATATATATAAATATAACCAAATACTAATTACTAATATCACAGACACAACACACCAAACAAAAACCACAACACAGTGTAGAAATGAAAAATTTTTATTTTTCATTTTCCAAGATGGCCGTCATGATCATGTGACAAATTTGCATAAAACATATATATTTATGCCTAATAACCATTCATAACAGTGCTCTGAGAATTTCAACACCCTACGTTCAATTTTAAATTTTTAGTGAATTTAATTTGAAAACCAGTCATGTTTTCAAAAATCCGCAAACACCCTTGGTAATCGGAGACAATAATGCTCCGGATTGTTGGTCAACAAAGTGTTCCGTGTAAATTAGTGCTCATATTGAGCTTATTTTATTCATTGCCAACCATGTCGCTAACATTTTATAGCTTTTACTTTGAAAACATTCACTAAAAAATATGAAAAGATGATGGTTTTAAAACATCATCTAATTATTCTATAAATAGCCATACAAATTCAAGATGGCCGTCATGATCATGTGACAAATTTGCATAAAACATATATATTTATGCATAACAACCATTCATAACAGTGCTCTGAAAATTTCAACATCCTACGTTCGTTTTTAAATTTTTAGTGAATTTAATTTGAAAACCAGTCATGTTTTCAAAAATCCGCAAACACCCTTGGTAATCGGAGACAATAATGCTTCGGATTGTTGGTCAACAAAGTGTTCCGTGTAAATTAGTGCTCATATTGAGCTTATTTTATTCATTGCCAACCATGTTGCTAACATTTTATAGCTTTTACTTTGAAAACATTCACTAAAAAATATGAAAAGATGATGGTTTTAAAACATCATCTAATTATTCTATAAATAGCCATACAAATTCAAGATGGCCGTCATGATCATGTGACAAATTTGCATAAAACATATATATTTATGCATAACAACCATTCATAACAGTGCTCTGAAAATTTCAACATCCTACGTTCGTTTTTAAATTTTTAGTGAATTTAATTTGAAAACCAGTCATGTTTTCAAAAATCCGCAAACACCCTTGGTAATCGGAGACAATAATGCTTCGGATTGTTGGTCAACAAAGTGTTCCGTGTAAATTAGTGCTCATATTGAGCTTATTTTATTCATTGCCAACCATGTTGCTAACATTTTATAGCTTTTACTTTGAAAACATTCACTAAAAAATATGAAAAGATGATGGTTTTAAAACATCATCTAATTATTCTATAAATAGCCATACAAATTCAAGATGGCCGTCATGATCATGTGACAAATTTGCATAAAACATATATATTTATGCATAACAACCATTCATAACAGTGCTCTGAAAATTTCAACATCCTACGTTCGTTTTTAAATTTTTAGTGAATTTAATTTAAAAACTAGTCATTTTTTTAAAAATCCGCAAACACCCTTGGTAATGGGAGACAGTAATGCTCCGGATTGCTGGTCAGCAAAGTGTTAAAGATTATATCAATATTTATTATAACTCATATGCCTCTAAACAACTGTAGACAAAGAGTTTATAAATCTTTTAAATCAATGCAAGAATCTATATATAAAATAATAGCAATGTTATTAAAAGTTATGCCCCTTGAAATAACTTTTCTTATGTTAAGTCCCCTTGCTATATTGAAATGATAATGTAAATTTAATTATTAAATTTTAGTAATAAATACTATTTTAGTTAGTAAAAAACTATGACAGTCGGTTGCACAGGAATGAAAAGAAGACGTGTAGAAAATGTCATCTCAATCGGATGGACCGTTCGCGAACGCAGCAAATACATCCCCACATACCCACCCACCCCCACACACACACACACACACACATATATTCTGTTTTATATATATATATATATATATATATATATATATATATATATATATATATATATATATATATATATATTGTGTGTGTTTTAAAGAAAAGCGAAAAGTGTTTCTGCCTTATAATGCACAGATACCCCGGAAAGATGTGCCGATTCAGCATGTCATGTGGGGGGAAAAATCTGAGGGAGACAGATGCTCACTATTTTTGATTGTTGAATTGAAATCTTAACTTGTCTCATCATACTTTGTGAGTCGGTTACCATCATGAAATGAGTATTCTGTTTGTCTTCTAGCCAGCGGAATGCCGCGTGACAACGACTGCCTCAATCTCCATTCTCGGACTAGATGTGGTCTTGAGGTATGGTGTCCGCCTCGAGTGCCGGAGGTCGCGTGTTAAAGCCCCGGTGCGGGTCGGGATTTTTTCTCGTGGACTTCTGGTAACAAAATTTCCCCTGGTCTCTGGGTAGTGAGATCGGACGCCCGTGTGTGTTGTTGCGCACGTAAAAAAATCCCTTGGCAGTTGGAAATTTGAAAAGAGTAGCCTAACGGCGCTGCCGGGCAAAATTTCGAGTTAAAAATCTACCCAAAGTATTTCAGGATCATTGCCGGTGCTACGGAGTTCGTGCACTGAGCTGAGACTCTCCGGACTCAGGCTTGAGTTAGGAGTAGAACGGAGCACTTATGGGTTACACCCGTGTGCCGTGATATTGATCCGTCGACTAAACTGTTGTGATATCATATGCTAGGCTCTTCTGCACCAAAAACCGTTTATCAACCTTCGCCACGAACTACACCCCCCCCCCCCCCCATAGGCTCTTCTTTTTCTTCTTAGTACAAAGCCATCCGTGTAAATTATTACATCATCTGGTCCCATTACGCGCAGCCCGCCGGCAAATCCCTGCATTCGCGATCAAATGTTATGACCCTTCACAGGTCTAACTTTTCCACTGGTAATCTGACCCACTCGTCTCTTCTCCCAATGTTCTCAAGCATGCACACTTCTCTGATTGTACCATCCACAATTTTCGTCTGATCAACCTGTGGTCATTAACTGTGTCCAGGACTTCATCCAGGGGGTGTTTCGTGTCTGCAACCACTCTGAGATATGATTTAGCCTGCAGCACCCTGAGCCTGTCTACAATCGTGGGTAAGGCATGTGGGTAAAGTAATGTCGATACTATGTCCACAACACCCCCCCCCCCCCCCAACCGCAAAAAAAAATATGTGGAGTTGAGTCAAGAACCGTCATCACAGCTCTCGGTTGTGTGTAAGGTATCGCATACATACTACCAGCGTGTCCCTTGTGCTCCCCAGTATCACCCGCTTCATACTGTATGCGCTCTAGTTTCAGCCCTTTGACACTATTAACAGTCCCAATTCATGCTCAGTTAATGAGAAAAATTTATAGAGTATAGCTCAAACGAAATAGAGGGACACATAAAAAATACGGAGAAGAGAATTAGAGACGTGGATATATGAGGCGGGAACTGCAGTAGAAAGCAGAGAGTTTGCTGGGGAGTATTTTCAGGGGGGAGGGGGGTGTAAAAGAAACCTACTTTGCCTAGTATTTTCCCCACAAAGGCAAATGTAGCTATTCCACTTCTTTTGCTAATGTGCTACGCGCTAATTCTCTATTTGGTTATGATGAGTGCACTAGTAACGCTCGCAGCTGACGATACTATGTCCACTACACCCCCCCCCCCCCCCCCACACACACACACACACACAAACGCAAAAGAAAAAAGAAAAAAAAACCATCAGCCTCTGGAGTTGAGTCAAGAAACGTCATCACAGCACTCGGGACATTTCCATATGTGCTCAGTCCTCATCTTCAACAGCCAGCCGAGAGTCCCAATACTAATTATACCAGCTGCAGTCTGATTATGTATCCGTCTGACCTTTCCTCTGAGTACTGACTGTCGACCTGAGTCTAGAGCCACTCCCTGAAACTCAACTCTCTCTCCAGGTTCTGATGCTTCATCTATTCACCCATTATATACACATGATTCCAAAGGGCCCTGACCACGTCTGCTTTATTATGCACCAGTACACCAACCAACGGTGCCCATATCCCACATCAATCTGTACGTTTCCCACCCAAATCAATCTGTTCGTTTCCCACCCAAATCAATCTGTTCGTTTCCCACCCAAATCAGTCTGTTCGTTTCCCACCCAAATCAATCTGATCGTTATCCACCCAAATCAATCTGTTCGTTTCCCACCCAAATCAATCTGTTCGTTTCCCACCCAAATTAGTCTGTTCGTTTCCCACCCAAATCAATTTGATCGTTATCCACCCAAATCAATCTGTTCGTTTCCCACCCAAATCAATCTGTTCGTTTCCCACCCAAATCAATCTGTTCGTTTCCCACCCAAATCAGTCTGTTCGTTTCCCACCCAAATCAATCTGATCGTTATCCACCCAAATCAATCTGTTCGTTTCCCACCCAAATCAATCTGTTCGTTTCCCACCCAAATCAATCTGTACGTTTCCCACCCAAATCAATCTGTTCGTTTCCCACCCAAATCAGTCTATTCGTTTCCCACCCAAATCAATCTGTGCGTTTCCCACCCAAAATCAATCCGTACGTTTCCCACCCAAATCAATCTGTTCGTTTCCCACCCAAATCAATCTGTACGTTTCCCACCCAAATCAGTCTATTCGTTTCCCACCCAAATCAGTCTATTCGTTTCCCACCCAAATCAGTCTATTCGTTTCCCACCCAAATCAGTCTGTTCGTCTCCCACCCAAATCAGTCTGTTCGTTTCCCACCCAGATCAATTTGTACGTTTCCCACCCAAATCAATATGTACGTTTCCCACCCAAATCAGTCTGTTCGTTTCCCACCCAAATCAATCTGTACGTTTCCCACCCAAATCAATCTGTTCGTTTCCCACCCAAATCAGTCTATTCGTTTCCCACCCAAATCAATCTGTACGTTTCCCACCCAAATCAATCTGTTCGTTTCCCACCCAAATCAGTCTATTCGTTTCCCACCCAAATCAGTCTGTTCGTTTCCCACCTAAATCAGTCTGTTCGTTTCCCACCACATCAGCATGCCCTGGAGGAAAACAAATCAAGCAGATACTGTCGTTTATCAATATCAGTTATTTCACCTTCCATTCAGCATAGCTTGCTGACCAGTCTTATTAACAACAAAATTAACAACGTTAAAACATTGTTTTGATCAACTGCTAAGCTAATGATTGCAAATACGTCAACCCTTATGTGGAAAGAATGAGATTGCGGGGGATCGGCAGGGGTTCTGGAAGAATCTCAAAACTGAGAGGGAAGACCTGGAGAACACACTTAATCAGATAGCGGTGGGAACGATTAGTAGTATGACTCTTCGCTGGCTGTTGAACTAGGGGACTGAGCACGTATGGGAATGTCCTGAGTGCAGTGATGTCGGTTCTTGACTCAACTCATGCAAATACGTCAACACTAAGAATAGCATACCAAGGGGGATTATTCTAATAATTGTCAGACGATTCAATACTGGCAGGTCTGCAGTTGTTCGTTTGTTTGTAATATTTTTTGTTGTTGTTGTCATTATTAAATTTCTAAAGCTAAGCAAAAGCTGAATTTCAGAAGATGAAAAATATCTTATGTAATAATTCACTCGCATTTAATGTCAGAGAGTACTGAAATATTGTATAGAACCTGTTCTTCTACTGTATGACAATTGACAGTAAGGAATCTTTGAATTTGAATGAAATGTGAACTACTGACCTGTTAACTCAAACACACTGGAACATGAACGAACACATTTCTTTTAATAATTTAAATTTATTTATCAAATCTGAAAGCGGTGTAGTAGAAGAGTGTTCAATCCCATCTATCCTCGCCATCTCTTTGGACAACAATCACCTTCAAATTAATATTAAATATCCCGTGTGGGTGAAACCATTTGTGGCTGACTCAGTAAAAAAGAAAAACCCTCAGTGCAGTCTGAGCCAGGGATGGACCCTAATGTAACTTATCTTTTAGGTTGAATGTGATAGGGTTTAACTCTTTCACTACCAAACAAAAACTGGGCTGTGACCAAACAGACATTTATGGCAGAAAATTGGAACTAGGGGTGTGTTACAATAATGCTTTTAAAATGGTTAAGGTGGTAGAAGACCTATTGTATTACATATCAAATTAAAGAGGATTGCACAAGGAACATGACAGTGTTAATAATTAATTGATAGGTTACAAATATTATGACAATAATGAGAGGTTTAATAATAACAAATGAAATTAAAGAGGTAAAAATTATTTAAAAAACTGCACATATAAGGTGTTTTCTACACTCCTATACTGCTAATCATGTTTAATTTACTGAATAATCAAACAAACACCACTTGTCTTCAAGAATATAAACAGTATTGCGCATTAAAGTAACCCAAAAAGAAGTTTTGGTGCATATTCTGAACCATGTATTTTTCACAAATAATGACAAAAAATAATGGCTGAAATCTTGAAGGTGGGGTCTGTCACAGTAAAGTTATGAAAATGGTTACAATTGTAGCAGAAATGTTGTATTATATATCAAAATAAAGGGGATTGCACAAGGAATATGTTGGTAGGAGAATGTTTGCTTTAGGTTGTAAATAAAATAAAAATAATAATATAATTTGTAAAATAATTGGACAAAAGTAGGTAAAAATAATGTAAACATTGCATTTAGAATGTGTTTTCTACACTCCTATACTGCTAATCATGTTTAATTTACTGAATAATCAAACAAACACCACTTGTCTTCAAGAATATAAACAGTATTGCTCATTTAAATCACCCAAAAGGAAGTTTTGGTGCATATTCTGAACCATGTCTTTTTCACACAAATGAAAAAAACTAATGGCCGAAATCTGGAAATTGGTGTATGTCGCAATAATGTTATGAAAATGGTTAACATTGTAGCAGAAATGTTGTATTATATATCAAAATAAAGGAGATAGCACAAGGAATATGTTGGTAGGAGAATTTTTGCTGTATGTTGTAAATAAAATACAAATAATAATATAACTTCTAAAATAATTTGTTAAAAAGAGGTAAAAATAATGTAAACATTGTACTTACCGAGGGGGCGTTGTTATCCAATATCCTGATCACTGCTAATCCAATTGAATTTACTGAACAAACAACACTATTCTAAACTATAAACACCATTGCTTCCAATCAACCATCCGAAAAGAAGTTTCGCCGCAGATTCTGAATCATGTATTTTTTTTTTGTCAGACAAAAATTAGGACAACACTTGGCAGATTTACATTTAATTGTCATGTCTGTTTGTTTTTATTTACTATATGTGGCAGTCTATTTGTGATAGGCTGCAACGCAAACTTTGGCGCACAAGTCTGGTCTATTAGTGCAGCCGGAGCAAACAAAATATGATATGTGTCGTTTAGTTCGAGTGCTGCAAAAACACAGTCTCTATTGACACCGACAAATTCTATTAAATGCTTGGCTCATGTAAATCTTTCGGCATAATTTCCTGCAACAGACTGAAATTCTTCGGCAGGCAGAGTGTCAAACTTTCAGGAATACTCTGAGCTACTTCGCGATGTGCACTTTCCTTTACTTGAAATCCTTCTATAACAATTTTTTTTCCTCCTTTCTCTGTTTGCCATATGGAATGTAGGATGTGAGCATTGATCTGTGCAATTTCAAAGATCTAGTAGTAGATATTCTTCCACCACGTAATGGTTTTCCTATCATGGATATTATAATATCCAACCATTTGGTCCATTCTGTCGCAGCCATTCATCGCCGTGTTATTTTCATGGAGACCATCTTCAGCTTGCTTTGCGGTTTTCGCAATCCGCTCTCAACAGTTCTAACTACAGACTTGGTAGAGACAACAATGCATGGTTTTTTTAGCTTTGTTTAGCCCTTCCACCAAATAATCATATCATCAATGGACACATTTTCAAATGGGTAAAATGCTTCCTGGATATTCTTCAGAGTCAACAAGAGGATAAATTTTTTTTTTTTTGGGGTACCCTCAGGTTGACATACATGAAACATGGTGTGATAAATATATTATAATTTTCTAATTGATTACTGGGAAACGTAGTGGCAGTGCCACATACCAAGGAGTATATAAATGTGCACTTGTACACCGGTAGTCTTTGATACATGGTCTTGGATCAAGTCCCATAGCAATAATGACAGACGTAAACTTCAGCCATTCGTGCTTCATTGTCAAACACTCAGCTGTTGACGAACATTCACTGGTTTTTCTTTATCACCACGTGCTAAAACTTTAGACACAACTAAAACTACTTTCTAAATATTCACATTCACATATTATTATAAACAATAATCTAGCTTGATCTCTAGTCATACTACGTGGACGCAAACTGGTGGGCGTTTCCATTGTGAAAAACCAAAACAAACAAATTAACACTACCTTAAAACTAAAAATTCACAAGAATCCAAAATTAGAAAACGATTGACCGCTCAAAGATGGCGTAGAGATCTTTCGGCTGTACTACTTATTAGTTTACGGTAACTTAAAATTCCGAAACGGAGCAGAAATATGTGAAATAAACCACTGATCATTTTGTGGGACGAAAAGGGCGGACTGCCATTACAGCAAATCCATTCTGTCCACAGATGGGCGCACGGTAGCGAAAGAGTTAATGGTATCATCAAATGTTCAATGTTGCGAATACCTTGGACCCCCAGAGTAACTAGCAACGTGTGCCAGGAAAAGCCTAATGGAAGTAGAACATGATATTCAACTATTACATTGGCACCTTGCCGTCTTGACAGACGATAGTTTGTGCTTTAAAAAGGCATAATAACTTTTAACTATGGCGGTAGCGAGTGTGACTGATAAGGCCAATTTGCGCTGTAAATGTCCGTTCACAGTGGGTGCATGTGAACACGTGGTCATTTCCACCATCATGCACCATCTTACGTCTCAAACGCTTGGTGTGTGACTTTTCTGCAATAATTTTCTCCTTTGACTTTATTCCATTTCTGATATTTGCCCTCCATGCAACACGTTCAGCGGCGACTTGCTCCCAATGTGCATTATCAATGCCTGTATCAATCATGTCCCGCTTACACACATCTTTGTATCGTAGTAGAGGCCGACCCTGAGATCTCTTACCCATCTGTAATTCACCAAAAAAGATATCCTTTGGTATTCTACCATCATCCATCCGCCTAAGATGTCCTATCCATCTAAGTCTTCGAAGACTGAGCATGGAATAAACTGTCACACAACCTGATCTTTCCAATACTTCAGTATTTGTGATTTTGTCTTGCCACTTAATACCAAGAATTCTTCGCAGACACCGCATATGAAAGCTGTTTAAATTGTTCTCTTGGTGTGAGTAAGTTGTCCAGGTTTCACTGCCATAGAGAAGAGTACTAAGGACACAGGCTTGATAGACAAGGACTTTTGTTTTGGCAGTAAGCTTCCTGTTCTCCCAGACTCTTTTTCTTAACCTGTTCATTGTTGTTGCTGCCTTACCAATCCGGATGTTGATTTCCTGATCTAGGGATAATTTGCTATTTACCACCGATCCTAGATATGTAAAATGGTCTACTATCTCTAGTTCGGCGTCGTCAATAAAGATTGATGGTACCCCATGTGCACCTTGTGACATAATCTGTGTCTTCTTTTTGCTAATTGTTAAACCAAATTCAGAACAAGCATTGGAGAATGCAGATAGTAGACATTGCAATTCTTCCTCAGAGTGGGTCGTAACTGCAGCATCATCTGCAAAAAGCAACTCTCTGATCAGTACCCTCCTAATTTTGGTCTTAGCCTTCAATCTCTGAGCATTGTAGAGGCCGCCATCTGAGCGTGAGTGAATGTATATACCACCATCCTGATCACGAAATGCATATTTCAGTAGAAGTGAAAAGTATATTCCAAAGAGGGTGGGAGCTAGTACACAACCTTGCTTAACTCCACTCTTGATTTCAAATTCTTCAGAAGTTGCACCATCAAACTTGATTATACCCTTCATGCCTGTGTGGAACGATTCCACAATAGACAGAAGAGTTGGTGGGCAGCCAATCTTCTTTAGTGCCTTGAACAGACCCTCACGACTGACCAAATCAAATGCCTTTATTCAACTATAGGACAATACAATTACAATGTTATAACTTATTTCAATATTTGGTCGTGTATTGAGAAAAGAGACTTCAATGGTAGGAATTACCCTCACTCAACTTCTTTCAGGTGTCTGGTCTGGAGCAGATATTTGCTCCAACATAATTTATTATCTCTTAGTTTGTTGCAATTCCAAAATTGTGTCTGTGTCTGTTTGTACAGTTTAGTTGCCTGCTTTTTCAAATTTATTACTTTAGTGCTTTCACCACCACTTTTGTAAACATCATCATCACTCTTTTCACCATTTTGTAAATACTTCCACATCACAGTCATCCACAGCATTAAAAAAAAAATAGCAATGCCCTGTAACACACAGCACAGACTGCTGTATATTTTAATACATGAACAAAGACACGAACAAATGGCAACACCTTGTACATACACATTTTTCATAGAATAACATTTAAAGAATACCCCATGACAATTTTTTTTTGCTATAATGATTTTTGAGCCCACTCGGTGATCTAATATTTTAATGAAATTGTAAGAAGCTTTCCATAACATAGTGACATAAATCCTTCTACCTTCTTTTGCTTTTCAAGCCATTTATTTTCCCAACTAAAGACTTTAGATCTTGAGCATAGCCTACGATGGGTAGCGTTGTGATGTTCTGTTGTGATAATTTGGTGTGTCCAGTGTGTGCTGCGTGGTTACACACCCGCTTCGCACGCGTGATCCGGGACTGTTTCCGGATCCGGTCAGGGATATGCACTACTGACGAGCTCAAATGAGGGCGAAACTCGAGTATAGTGCTTCCATATTGACGTGGATAGGCCTTAGGGTCATGCCAGAATGCGATCGGCGTTGCCAGTAGTGGGTTGTGCTCAATATTTAAATTTCAAATCCCGAAACAACCACATTATCAATTGATTATTGCTCACTGGATTTAGGAGGCCTGGTGTTCCTTGCCAGTGAGAAGTCCTGATCGTTCGGGTCCCATCGATTGACGGACGTCGGTCGCGGCGATTGGGCAATCTTGAGCATAGCCTACGATGGGTAGCGTTGTGATGTTCTGTTGTGATAATTTGGTGTGTCCAGTGTGTGCTGCGTGGTTACACACCCGCTTCGCACGCGTGATCCGGGACTGTTTCCGGATCCGGTCAGGGATATGCACTACTGACGAGCTCAAATGAGGGCGAAACTCGAGTATAGTGCTTCCATATTGACGTGGATAGGCCTTAGGGTCATGCCAGAATGCGATCGGCGTTGCCAGTAGTGGGTTGTGCTCAATATTTAAATTTCAAATCCCGAAACAACCACATTATCTAAAGACTTTATCCTTTATTCTCAATCCATCTTTTCTGTTTATGAGCCACATAAACTTCTTTTATCTTCTCTTTGTGGTTTTGAAAAGCTGTCTAGTAACACATGCGGTTGTTAATACATAGTGCTGAACATAAGTCTTTACCCTGACTTTGAAGGAGAAATTGAAACTAGGCACTTTCAAGGCTTTTCATATTTTCACTGAATGTGTGAAGTGTATATTTGTTTCTTAAATTAATTCTCTTGCTATGTCGCACTGTGCAACATACTCTATTAATGGGAACTTCTGTTCAACAATTCATCAGAATAATGAGAAATCAGAGGCCAGGGCTGTAATAACATTCCTAGCGTTACAGGGAAAAAACACTTACAGGAATACAAGGGAGTTGGAACCAGTGTTGATAGTTTAAGTGAGGCCACTCAAATGTTACTGATCTGCCAAGATCATCCTCATGAGTGCAACAACAGAAATGCAGCAAGAGTGAAGAAAACAGTTAATCAGGATATAAAAATGATGATTGTGGAGATAGCTGGTCCAGTAAAACTGAATGAAAGAACAGTTAATGGACTCTTACCCAACAGACTGAACATGAGAAAATGTGTGCCTGCTGGGTCCCGCACCTACTGACATGTGAACAGAAGCAAACAAGGGTAAACTGCTGTCGACAGTTGCTCAAAAAGTGCTAGTCAGAAAACATTTTGACTACCATGTTGACAACAGATGGGACTTGGGTTAACCATTATGACCCCCTAATATAAAATTTCCATTGTGCAACATGAAGCCTTTGGGCCCCAACACCTATCAACCTCAGAGTACAGCAATTTGTAGAAAAAATTATACTGATCATTTTTTGGGGGATGCCAAATTTTTGATTTAAATCTCAGTTGTAAGTTTGTTAGTGAACTCAGTAAATGTTAAATTCTAATCAATTATGCTTTATATAAGGGATCATAGTGTCGTGCAACTTTCAAACTCTCCTCTTTTATCCATTTTTACTGGGAGGTCAGTCCTGTTAGGTTGAGGTTCCATGGTCATACTATCTGCTTTGGAGCTCATTCCTCTTTACTATACTAATCAAATAGCCTACTGGGCTGCAGAGTTTTCAGACTCCTGACAGCAGTATTTTTTTTTTAGGTCTTTCAAAGTTTTTATTTCACCTTAAAGATAGAGGATACCCTATATTCTGTCTTTCCTCTTACATGCAGCATATCAAGGTTGCTCTCTACGACACCCATTCATGGCATCACAAAGAATTATAGTGCAGGTAGATGGCCCTAAACACTACATCACCATGGTTCCTTGTTTACATTATGTCAGTTTTCAATATTGTGTCAACTCAATTAGTTTCTACAGAAATATTATTTCCTTTTCAGGCATTCTGTGAATAATTAGAACAGTGTAAGTGATCATGGCAAAGCGATATGATACGTTGTTACGTCTCCTACTTGTTGGTGATACTGGCGTGGGAAAAACATGTTTGATCTGCCAGTATGCTTGTAACGAGTTCCACGAAAGCCACCTTACAACAATAGGTAATGTATGACAATACTCCTTTTCAAGATTAAATACAGGCATAATTTTTCCTCTTTAGCAGTCTGTAAATGGGGAAGCGGTATAACATTGTAAAGTGATAGAATACATTATTAAATCTCTTGTTGGAACAGGTGTGTGAAAAAAAACAATGTTTATATGTCAGTATTTATGTAATGAGTTTATGAAAGCCACCTTATAACAGTAAGTAATACATAATAATATACCTTCTCAAAATTAAATGCTTAATTGAGTTTTATGAATTTGATTGTGAATTATATGCACATGACTGAGCCGTTAGCATGCTGACATCTCACATCTGTAGACAGGATTGCAAACCACAGTAAAACAAAGAATTATTATCTTATGCAGATAAAATAAAAGCCTGGTCTATACAGTGCATGGAAACAGTCTGGACATTTTTTCAGCGTTCATAAAGATCCTTATCTTATGCAGATAAAATAAAAGCCTGGTCTATACAGTGCATGGAAACAGTCTGGACATTTTTTCAGCGTTCATAAAGATCCTTATCTTATGCAGATAAAATAAAAGCCTGGTCTATACAGTGCATGGAAACAGTCTGGACATTTTTTCAGCGTTCATAAAGATCCTTATTATGTCGTAACAGTCATTTTTTTCTTTTGCGCCCGCTCGCTTTGAACTCAAGTGTAGTCCATACACACTATTTATAGTAGTGTTGGACTTAATTTTGTGTGTAGGTTAGCTTTCCCGATTAACAGTGTCCCTCGCCATCAGGTGAACCTGCTCTGACATCACAGGTACTTGTAATTAACATCCCCAAGTCAAGGACCAGAAGTCAACATTTTAGTCCAGCTGTCCGGTGTAGGGATTGAACCGCTTACTTCGGCATCAGCACACTGGATGTTTAAGAACTCGCGTTCTTATTCATTCGGCCATGTGGACTGCCAGACGACATCTCGGGGTATATAATAATTCAAACAAAACAACTTGATAATAAAACACAGCTCGTAAACAACAGTCGTCAAATGCAGGTTTCAGAAGCCAAAACCGAACTGAAGAACTAAGTCTACTCTGTTAGACTTTGGCAGTTATGACGCTGTTTATTTTTGCAGCGCACAGGTTTGTAGCAACGACAGTAATAAATAATAAAATACTGTGCCTGTTCTGACCAGGTCGGGCAGTATTACAATTATAATTAAGACGAATAATATATCCCAAGCCATCTCCGCTCGAATTCTAAACAATGTCCCTACCCGTCCACACGGTGTCCTTCTCTCTATCTTCTAAGTGTCCTTCCTGCCGTTTATCTGACATAGAGTTTTCTGCGTTCATCTGCCTGTTTATTTGTGGCTTAGATAAACGTTGTCTCCACAGATTGTCTCGTCCATTCCAGTTATTAACTCAGCCACTAATGCGATATAAAGCCAGTGCCTAGCCAACCTATCGTTCCCAAATCAACATAAGCTGCCGCTCCTAAGAAGCTCCCAAGTCCGTCTGTTGTTGTTGTTGACAATCTTCCGTGACGTTTTTGTGTTACCACATCATATGCCTTAGATTTACTAGCATTTTGGCTTTGGGATTCTCTGATATTTCTAATTTGTCTTATTATGTCACACCTGCTACTTGGCATGGACCTAACATTCATTTTAAAATGTATAATGACAATAAGTTTTAAAAAAGTTAGTTGCATATCCTTTACAGGACGTTGCAGCCAACCCCTGCATGTTTTGGCTGTTCGGTGATTTTTTGGCAAATTTACGTTCAGAAGTTTGCTATTGCTTTCTGAACAACCAGCACTCATACCTTTGTATAGGAAATCAACACAAGGCGGTCTACTTCCAAATCGCCCCAGCTGTGTTTCAAACGCAGTATGCAGGATTACAAATTGCAACCATAACCCCTTCGCCACAAAAGCCAGCGATGAGAATAAAACATGAGTATATAAATCATATTGGTTTGTGGACAAATACACAACATTAAAAAATATTCGGTACTTCAATTTTAATTCACCGCAAACAAAGAAGAATCCCTTCGATGTTTTTTTAGTTTTGGGCCCGTCGACAGTGAGGGCCCTACGAGCCCAAAACTAAATAAACATCGATCGGTCTAGCAGTCCACCGAACACTACACCGGAAAATGATTGCCGGACCGATGCAAATGAGGCTCGAAGGGATTCTTCTTTGTTGCGGTGAATTAAAATTGAAGTACCAAATATTTAATAGTTTAAACAATTGTTGATACTTGTGTATATGATAAATAGTTTTAATGTTTTTGGTTTTACTCTTGAAAAATACATAGGTCCTAAAAGTGATGAAATGATTCGTTACATCAAGTATCATCTTAATTATTCTCTTTTCAGGAGTTGACTTTAAAATGAAAGTAATTGATCTGCATGGTAGGAAGGTCAAAGTGCAGATCTGGGACACTGCAGGTCAGGAAAGATTTGAGGCCATTACTAAACAGTCTTTCACAAGAGCTCAGGTGATTTGATCTTTATTGTTGTTTTATTTTGTTTTGTGTTTAAAAGGTGTATTGTTATCAATTAATTTTAACGGTGTATTCATCCATAGAGTAGAGCCAGAGTTGTGGAATACTATGGTTTCCTGTGTGTCTTCCAGCGCAGTATTGACAACTTCAGCACCTCTTCAGTTGGAGAGTGAGCTCATTTTTGTCGTATCATACTGGGGGAATTTCTCCGCTGTCTCATCCAGCTTCCTGCTAGGAATTGTAACTTCAACCTAAAGCTGGATTTACTGGGGAGAGCAGGATTCACCACCTGTAGGCATGGTCAGACTTCGACATGAGAATTTCTGAGACATTCTGAGTCTTATATTGCTTGCCATGTCCCATTACGACCGCTGAACATGTTATCCATGATTGTCCTCTGCACAGCGAGTTCAGGAAGTTAATACTGGCCCACTGAATCAGCATTAGACTCCAAGATGCATGGAACTATAGAGGAACTTCCAAAAAATGGTCAAGTTCATCTTGAGAACACTCATTGAAAACAGTGATTTTAAGAAGTCAATTAATTTTTATTTGTAGCTCTTTAACAGGTCAGTTTTTAATAAGATAGTTTGAGTTTTATCCCATGATGAAATACTTCATTGCACTTTTTCATTATTTGCCTTTTTTTATTCTTTGTAAGCAGTTGTGGTTAGTGGACTTGTTTATTAAGACAGATGTTTCAATTTAATCCCCAGCAGTGATATAATTTTTTTCTCCCTACCAATTCAGTTATGGGTACCACATGTATGCAGAATTCTAGACTGGCGAATCAGCCATGTGGCATGGCTCCAAAGACAACAGATCACATACTCCAAGATTACCCAAAATACAACATATCTAGGCAGATCTTCTGGCCTAGAGAAATGACAGTGGAAGATAAACTCTATGAACCACTGAGTAAATTAAACAAGACAGTGAAATTCATGCAAGAGACAGGACACAGAGGTGTTTCCAAGGCACCAGGGCCAGGTTCTATACAGGCCAAGACCTACTAACATGTCCTAGTCGTGCATCCTGGGCAATAGGTCCCTTTGGGGTCCTGGCTAAAGTAGTAGGATCACTGATTCTTCCGGAGTCTGCCTGCATGGCGAGGAACCACTAGTTTCCATACCAATAAGCCAGACATGTGACAACGGATACTCACGCAAACCTCAGGTCCTGTATAACTTCACACTGATGTTGGACAACAGGATGTCTTTATCCGAGATACAGGACTTCATGCTGAAGTTCACAGCCAGCGAACACAAGCAAGCAGCATGCAAGAGACAACATTGCAGATATAGACAAATGTAAAGCGAACAAAAGAAGAAGAAGTTCATGAGTCAACTCAGTCTGATAAAATGGGTACCGGACAATTTACAAAATTGTCTGGGAAGGAAAGGTGATGTGGAGAGGGTCTGACAACACCATTGTATAATACCATTGTATCATGGCCTGGAATATGTGAAAGCCTAATACTTCACACTTCAGTGGCAGCATCTGCTATGTGACTACCTGCATTCTCTTGGTTAGTGGTTTTTTTTAATGTTTTGGCCTATTCAACATCTTTGACCATTAAAATTAGCAGTCATTAGGAGTAGGAGGTCACTCCAGGCAAATAAAGAATTAAATCGCCCTTTCCTAATAAAAGTGAATATGTTGCTTAAAATGGCCAAAACTTTTAAAAATTATAGCAATAACTTACTTACCACTTACCCGGTCATATAGTGTAAGGTTTCATATATGTATCTTCATCCATCTTATTTGCTATTATATCTTTCAACATGCTTAACATGTTGGGACGCAGTGGTGTTTCCAAGGCACCAGGGCCGGGTTATATACTGGCCAAGACCTATTGACTCGTCCTCGTCGAGCGTCCTGGGCAACAGGTCCCTTCGGGGTCCTGGCTAAAGTCAGTAGGATCGCCGATTCCTCCGAAGTCGGAGAGTGTCTGCCTGTACGGCGAGGAACCACCAGTCTGCACACCAATAAGCCAGACATGGGACAACGGATACTCACGCAAAACTCAGGTCCTGTATGACATCACACTGATGTTGAACAACAGGATGCCTTCATCCGACATACAGGACTTCGCGTTGGAGCTCAAGCCAATGAACACAAGCAAGCAAGCAAGCTTAACATATAGGGGTCTCCATAATGAAGTGGTCAGACTGCCTGCCTAGTTCTATGAATCTCATGGTTTCATTTTCGGGTTCTGTCATTCATTTCATGAGTGACATTTTTTTCTGAGGCACCTAGAGGTGTGCTGGAGTTGCGGAGTTTGTGCTGTGCGTGATGCTTTGAGTATGCCATTCTGTGGAAAGAAGACTGAGCCATATGGGTTGGAACCCAATGCAATGAAGCCAATCTATGACACATTTATAGAGAGCTGAAGAACATTGCATAAAATAAAAATGTAATGAGAGCAAGCTTATTTACCTAACACAAAAAGAGTAGTATTGTAGAGAATAAGATAAATTCGTTGTGTTCTCAAAATAGAAGTGTCTTTTATTGAGCAATCATCAACATACTTTCCATTTCCCTGTTTCATGTCTGTTGTTGAACAATGTAATGAGTTTTAACATTGTAGAACAATTTGCTGTGTAAGTAGGATTATTGTTTATTCCCTACAATGTTTAAGAAATAATGTGACTTATTTATCTTCCTAGGGATGTGTCCTGGTTTTTGATATTTCTTCCAGAAGCTCCTTTGAGTCTTTAGGAAAGTGGATGCTGTTTGTCAAACGGGTAAGTTGGCAAGAAAATAACGATAATAAAATTACAAAAACAATCATACAAATGCACATAAGTCAGTATGGCTGAATGGATAAGAACTCATGTTCTTGTGTGATGATGTCGAGATAAGGGGTTCACCCCTTACACTTGTCAGTTACACTAAAATGTTGACCTATTGTCCTTGACTTGGGGAAGTTAATTACAACTACCTTTGAAGTCGGAGTGGGTTCACCTGATGGTGAGGGACACTGTTAATAGGTAAAGATAATCACACGCAAAATTCAGTCCAGCACTACTAGAAGTAGTGTGTGTGGACTACGCTTGAGTTCACAACGAGCGAGCGCAACAAAAAAATACACATGCACACACACATATTCCCACATGCATGCAATAGAGTATAAAATAACATTTTGCATTTAAATAACAGTAAGATTATACTTGCTGTTAATGTTGCAGAAATTCACTTTAGATATACAAGCACATCATCTTCAAGTATCAGGTCAATTGCAGAACGTTGCTCTCATAATGGCCCGCCTACAAGTCTTCCGCCTTATGTACCCCCATGCCTCATGTACCCCCATGCCTCATGTACCCTCATGCCTCATGTACCCTCCTGTCTCATGTACCCTCATGTCTCATGTACCCTCATGTCTCATGTACCCTCATGCCTCATGTACCCTCATGCCTCATGTACCCTCATGTCTCATGTACCCTCATGTCTCATGTACCCTCATGCCTCATGTACCCTCCTGTCTCATGTACCCTCCTGTCGCATGTACCCCCATGCCTCATGTACCCTCATGCCTCATGTACCCTCATGCCTCATGTACCCTCCTGTCTCATGTACCCTCATGTCTCATGTACCCTCATGTCTCATGTACCCTCATGCCTCATGTACCCTCATGCCTCATGTACCCTCATGCCTCATGTACCCTCCTGTCTCATGTACCCTCATGTCTCATGTACCCTCATGTCTCATGTACCCTCATGCCTCATGTACCCTCCTGTCTCATGTACCCTCATGTCTCATGTACCCTCATGTCTCATGTACCCCCATGCCTCATGTACCCTCATGCCTCATGTACCCTCATGCCTCATGTACCCTCCTGTCTCATGTACCCTCATGTCTCATGTACCCTCATGTCTCATGTACCCTCATGCCTCATGTACCCTCATGTCTCATGTACCCTCATGCCTCATGTACCCTCCTGTCTCATGTACCCTCCTGTCGCATGTACCCCCATGCCTCATGTACCCCCATGCCTCATGTACCCTCATGCCTCATGTACCCTCATGTCTCATGTACCCTCATGTCTCATGTACCCTCATGCCTCATGTACCCTCATGCCTCATGTACCCTCATGTCTCATGTACCCTCATGCCTCATGTACCCTCCTGTCTCATGTACCCTCCTGTCGCATGTACCCCCATGCCTCATGTACCCTCATGCCTCATGTACCCTCATGCCTCATGTACCCTCCTGTCTCATGTACCCTCATGTCTCATGTACCCTCATGTCTCATGTACCCTCATGCCTCATGTACCCTCATGTCTCATGTACCCTCATGCCTCATGTACCCTCCTGTCTCATGTACCCTCCTGTCGCATGTACCCCCATGCCTCATGTACCCTCATGCCTCATGTACCCTCATGTCTCATGTACCCTCATGTCTCATGTACCCTCATGTCTCATGTACCCTCATGCCTCATGTACCCTCATGTCTCATGTACCCTCCTGTCTCATGTACCCTCCTGTCGCATGTACCCCCATGCCTCATGTACCCTCATGCCTCATGTACCCTCCTGTCTCATGTACCCCCATGCCTCATGTACCCTCATGTCTCATGTACCCTCATGTCTCATGTACCCTCATGTCTCATGTACCCTCATGTCTCATGTACCCTCATGCCTCATGTACCCTCATGTCTCATGTACCCTCATGTCTCATGTACCCTCATGCCTCATGTACCCTCATGTCTCATGTACCCTCCTGTCTCATGTACCCCCATGCCTCATGTACCCCCATGCCTCATGTACCCCCATGCCTCATGTACCCCCATGTCTCATGTACCCTCCTGTCTCATGTACCCTCCTGTCTCATGTACCCTCCTGTCTCATGTACCCTCATGTCTCATGTACCCTCATGTCTCATGTACCCCCATGTCTCATGTACCCTCCTGTCTCATGTACCCTCCTGTCTCATGTACCCTCATGTCTCATGTACCCTCCTGTCTCATGTACCCTCCTGTCTCATGTACCCTCATGTCTCATGTACCCTCCTGTCTCATGTACCCTCATGTCGCATGTACCCTCATGCCTCATGTACCCTCCTGTCTCATGTACCCTCATGTCTCATGTACCCTCATGTCTCATGTACCCTCATGCCTCATGTACCCTCATGTCTCATGTACCCTCATGCCTCATGTACCCTCCTGTCTCATGTACCCTCATGTCTCATGTACCCTCATGTCTCATGTACCCTCATGTCTCATGTACCCTCATGCCTCATGTACCCTCCTGTCTCATGTACCCTCCTGTCGCATGTACCCCCATGCCTCATGTACCCTCATGCCTCATGTACCCTCATGTCTCATGTACCCTCATGTCTCATGTACCCTCATGTCTCATGTACCCTCATGCCTCATGTACCCTCATGTCTCATGTACCCTCCTGTCTCATGTACCCTCCTGTCGCATGTACCCCCATGCCTCATGTACCCTCATGCCTCATGTACCCTCATGTCTCATGTACCCTCATGTCTCATGTACCCTCATGTCTCATGTACCCTCATGCCTCATGTACCCTCATGTCTCATGTACCCTCATGTCTCATGTACCCTCATGCCTCATGTACCCTCATGTCTCATGTACCCTCCTGTCTCATGTACCCTCATGCCTCATGTACCCTCATGTCTCATGTACCCTCCTGTCTCATGTACCCTCATGTCTCATGTACCCTCATGTCTCATGTACCCTCATGTCTCATGTACCCTCATGTCTCATGTACCCTCATGTCTCATGTACCCTCCTGTCGCATGTACCCCCATGCCTCATGTACCCTCATGCCTCATGTACCCTCCTGTCTCATGTACCCCCATGCCTCATGTACCCTCATGTCTCATGTACCCTCATGTCTCATGTACCCTCATGTCTCATGTACCCTCATGTCTCATGTACCCTCATGCCTCATGTACCCTCATGTCTCATGTACCCTCATGTCTCATGTACCCTCATGCCTCATGTACCCTCATGTCTCATGTACCCTCCTGTCTCATGTACCCCCATGCCTCATGTACCCCCATGCCTCATGTACCCCCATGCCTCATGTACCCCCATGTCTCATGTACCCTCCTGTCTCATGTACCCTCCTGTCTCATGTACCCTCCTGTCTCATGTACCCTCATGTCTCATGTACCCTCATGTCTCATGTACCCCCATGTCTCATGTACCCTCCTGTCTCATGTACCCTCCTGTCTCATGTACCCTCATGTCTCATGTACCCTCCTGTCTCATGTACCCTCCTGTCTCATGTACCCTCATGTCTCATGTACCCTCCTGTCTCATGTACCCTCATGTCGCATGTACCCTCATGCCTCATGTACCCTCCTGTCTCATGTACCCTCATGTCTCATGTACCCTCATGTCTCATGTACCCTCATGCCTCATGTACCCTCATGTCTCATGTACCCTCATGCCTCATGTACCCTCCTGTCTCATGTACCCTCATGTCTCATGTACCCTCATGTCTCATGTACCCTCATGTCTCATGTACCCTCATGCCTCATGTACCCTCCTGTCTCATGTACCCTCCTGTCGCATGTACCCCCATGCCTCATGTACCCTCATGCCTCATGTACCCTCATGTCTCATGTACCCTCATGTTCATGTACCCTCATGTCTCATGTACCCTCATGCCTCATGTACCCTCATGTCTCATGTACCCTCCTGTCTCATGTACCCTCCTGTCGCATGTACACCCCATGCCTCATGTACCCTCATGCCTCATGTACCCTCATGTCTCATGTACCCTCATGTCTCATGTACCCTCATGTCTCATGTACCCTCATGCCTCATGTACCCTCATGTCTCATGTACCCTCATGTCTCATGTACCCTCATGCCTCATGTACCCTCATGTCTCATGTACCCCTCATGTCTCATGTACCCTCATGCCTCATGTACCCTCATGTCTCATGTACCCTCTGTCTCATGTACCCTCATGTCTCATGTACCCTCATGTCTCATGTACCCTCATGTCTCATGTACCCTCATGTCTCATGTACCCTCATGTCTCATGTACCCTCATGTCTCATGTACCCTCATGTCTCATGTACCCTCCTGTCTCATGTACCCTCCTGTCTCATGTACCCTCATGTCTCATGTACCCTCATGTCGCATGTACCCTCATGCCTCATGTACCCTCCTGTCGCATGTACCCTCTGTCGCATGTACCCTCATGCCTCATGTACCTCATGCCTCATGTACCCTCATGTCGCATGTACCCTCATGTCTCATGTACCCTCCTGTCGCATGTACCCTCCTGTCGCATGTACCCTCATGTCTCATGTACCCTCCTGTCGCATGTACCCTCCTGTCGCATGTACCCTCATGCCTCATGTACCCTCCTGTCGCATGTACCCTCCTGTCGCATGTACCCTCATGTCGCATTGTACCCTCATGTCTCATGTACCCTCCTGTCGCATGTACCCTCCTGTCGCATGTACCCTCCTGTCTCATGTACCCTCCTGTCGCATGTACCCTCCTGTCGCATGTACCCTCATGTCTCATGTACCCTCATGTCTCATGTACCCTCCTGTCGCATGTACCCTCCTGTCGCATGTACCCTCATGTCTCATGTACCCTCCTGTCGCATGTACCCTCATGTCTCATGTACCCTCATGTCTCATGTACCCTCATGCCTCATGTACCTCCTGTCGCATGTACCCTCCTGTCGCATGTACCCTCCTGTCGCATGTACCCTCATGTCTCATGTACCCTCCTGTCGCATGTACCCTCCTGTCGCATGTACCCTCCTGTCGCATGTACCCTCATGCCTCATGTACCCTCCTGTCTCATGTACCCTCATGCCTCATGTACCCTCATGCCTCATGTACCCTCCTGTCGCATGTACCCTCCTGTCGCATGTACCCTCCTGTCGCATGTACCCTCCTGTCGCATGTACCCTCCTGTCGCATGTACCCTCCTGTCGCATGTACCCTCCTGTCCTCATGTACCCTCATGTCTCATGTACCTCCTGTCGCATGTACCCTCCTGTCTCATGTACCCTCATGCCTCATGTACCTCATGCCTCATGTACCCTCATGTCTCATGTACCCTCATGCCTCATGTACCCTCATGTCTCATGTACCCTCCTGCTCATGTACCCTCCTGTCTCATGTACCCTCATGTCTCATGTACCCTCATGTCCTCATGTACCCTCCTGTCGCATGTACCCTCCTGTCGCATGTACCCTCATGCCTCATGTACCCTCATGCCCTCATGTACCCTCATGTCTCATGTACCCTCATGCCTCATGTACCCTCATGTCTCATGTACCCTCATGTCTCATGTACCCTCATGTCTCATGTACCCTCATGTCTCATGTACCCTCATGCCTCATGTACCCTCATGCTCATGTACCCTCATGCCTCATGTACCCTCATGTCCTCATGTACCCTCATGTCCTCATGTACCCTCATGTCTCATGTACCCTCATGTCTCATGTACCCTCATGTCTCATGTACCCTCATGTCTCATGTACCCTCATGTCTCATGTACCCTCATGTCTCATGTACCCTCATGTCCTCATGTACCCTCATGTCTCATGTACCTCATGTCTCATGTACCCTCATGTCTCATGTACCCTCATGTCTCATGTACCCCTCATGTCTCATGTACCCCCATGTCTCATGTACCCTCATGTCTCATGTACCTCATGTCTCATGTACCCTCATGTCTCATGTACCCTCATGTCTCATGTACCCCCATGTCTCATGTACCCTCATGTCTCATGTACCCTCATGTCCTCATGTACCCTCATGTCTCATGTACCCTCATGTCTCATGTACCCTCATGTCTCATGTACCCTCATGCCTCATGTACCCTCCTGTCTCATGTACCCTCATGCCTCATGTACCCTCCTGTCTCATGTACCCTCCTGTCTCATGTACCCTCCTGTCTCATGTACCCTCCTGTCTCATGTACCCTCCTGTCTCATGTACCCTCATGCCTCATGTACCCTCATGCCTCATGTACCCTCCTGTCTCATGTACCCTCATGCCTCATGTACCCTCCTGTCTCATGTACCCTCCTGTCTCATGTACCCTCCTGTCTCATGTACCCTCCTGTCTCATGTACCCTCCTGTCTCATGTACCCTCCTGTCGCATGTACCCTCATGCCTCATGTACCCTCATGTCTCATGTACCCTCCTGTCTCATGTACCCTCCTGTCGCATGTACCCTCATGCCTCATGTACCCTCATGCCTCATGTACCCTCCTGTCTCATGTACCCTCCTGTCTCATGTACCCTCCTGTCTCATGTACCCTCCTGTCTCATGTACCCTCATGCCTCATGTACCCTCCTGTCTCATGTACCCTCATGCCTCATGTACCCTCCTGTCTCATGTACCCTCCTGTCTCATGTACCCTCCTGTCTCATGTACCCTCCTGTCTCATGTACCCTCATGCCTCATGTACCCTCATATCTCATGTACCCTCATGCCTCATGTACCCTCCTGTCGCATGTACCCTCATGCCTCATGTACCCTCCTGTCGCATGTACCCTCCTGTCTCATGTACCCTCCTGTCTCATGTACCCTCCTGTCGCATGTACCCTCATGCCTCATGTACCCTCCTGTCTCATGTACCCTCCTGTCTCATGTACCCTCCTGTCGCATGTACCCTCATGCCTCATGTACCCTCCTGTCGCATGTACCCTCATGCCTCATGTACCCTCCTGTCTCATGTACCCTCATGCCTCATGTACCCTCCTGTCTCATGTACCCTCCTGTCTCATGTACCCTCATGCCTCATGTACCCTCCTGTCGCATGTACCCTCCTGTCTCATGTACCCTCCTGTCTCATGTACCCTCCTGTCGCATGTACCCTCATGCCTCATGTACCCTCCTGTCGCATGTACCCTCCTGTCTCATGTACCCTCCTGTCTCATGTACCCTCCTGTCGCATGTACCCTCATGCCTCATGTACCCTCCTGTCTCATGTACCCTCCTGTCTCATGTACCCTCCTGTCGCATGTACCCTCATGCCTCATGTACCCTCCTGTCGCATGTACCCTCATGCCTCATGTACCCTCATGCCTCATGTACCCTCCTGTCGCATGTACCCTCATGCCTCATGTACCCTCATGTCTCATGTACCCTCATGCCTCATGTACCCTCCTGTCGCATGTACCCTCCTGTCTCATGTACCCTCCTGTCGCATGTACCCTCATGCCTCATGTACCCTCCTGTCTCATGTACCCTCCTGTCTCATGTACCCTCCTGTCTCATGTACCCTCCTGTCGCATGTACCCTCCTGTCTCATGTACCCTCCTGTCTCATGTACCCTCCTGTCTCATGTACCCTCCTGTCGCATGTACCCTCATGCCTCATGTACCCTCATGTCTCATGTACCCTCATGCCTCATGTACCCTCCTGTCGCATGTACCCTCCTGTCTCATGTACCCTCATGTCTCATGTACCCTCATGCCTCATGTACCCTCCTGTCTCATGTACCCTCCTGTCGCATGTACCCTCCTGTCGCATGTACCCTCCTGTCGCATGTACCCTCCTGTCTCATGTACCCCCATGTCTCATGTACCCTCCTGTCGCATGTACCCTCATGTCTCATGTACCCTCATGTCTCATGTACCCTCATGCTTCATGTACCCTCATGTCTCATGTACCCTCATGCCTCATGTACCCTCATGTCTCATGTACCCTCATGCCTCATGTACCCTCCTGTCGCATGTACCCTCATGCCTCATGTACCCTCCTGTCTCATGTACCCTCATGTCTCATGTACCCTCATGTCTCATGTACCCTCATGTCTCATGTACCCTCATGCCTCATGTACCCTCCTGTCTCATGTACCCTCATGCCTCATGTACCCTCATGTCTCATGTACCCTCCTGTCTCATGTACCCTCATGCCTCATGTACCCTCATGTCTCATGTACCCTCCTGTCTCATGTACCCTCCTGTCTCATGTACCCTCATGTCTCATGTACCCTCATGTCTCATGTACCCTCATGCCTCATGTACCCTCCTGTCTCATGTACCCTCATGCCTCATGTACCCTCATGTCTCATGTACCCTCATGTCTCATGTACCCTCATGCCTCATGTACCCTCCTGTCTCATGTACCCTCATGCCTCATGTACCCTCATGCCTCATGTACCCTCCTGTCTCATGTACCCTCATGCCTCATGTACCCTCATGTCTCATGTACCCTCCTGTCTCATGTACCCTCCTGTCTCATGTACCCTCATGTCTCATGTACCCTCATGTCTCATGTACCCTCATGCCTCATGTACCCTCCTGTCTCATGTACCCTCCTGTCTCATGTACCCTCCTGTCTCATGTACCCTCCTGTCTCATGTACCCTCCTGTCTCATGTACCCTCATGTCTCATGTACCCTCATGCCTCATGTACCCTCCTGTCTCATGTACCCTCCTGTCGCATGTACCCTCATGCCTCATGTACCCTCCTGTCGCATGTACCCTCATGCCTCATGTACCCTCCTGTCTCATGTACCCTCCTGTCTCATGTACCCTCATGCCTCATGTACCCTCCTTTCGCATGTACCCTCATGCCTCATGTACCCTCATGCCTCATGTACCCTCATGCCTCATGTACCCTCCTTTCGCATGTACCCTCATGTCTCATGTACCCTCATGCCTCATGTACCCTCCTTTCGCATGTACCCTCATGCCTCATGTACCCTCATGCCTCATGTACCCTCCTGTCTCATGTACCCTCCTGTCTCATGTACCCTCCTGTCTCATGTACCCTCATGCCTCATGTACCCTCCTGTCTCATGTACCCTCCTGTCGCATGTACCCTCATGCCTCATGTACCCTCCTGTCTCATGTACCCTCCTGTCTCATGTACCCTCCTGTCTCATGTACCCTCATGTCTCATGTACCCTCCTGTCGCATGTACCCTCCTGTCTCATGTACCCTCCTGTCTCATGTACCCTCCTGTCTCATGTACCCTCATGCCTCATGTACCCTCCTGTCGCATGTACCCTCCTGTCTCATGTACCCTCATGCCTCATGTACCCTCATGTCTCATGTACCCTCCTGTCTCATGTACCCTCATGCCTCATGTACCCTCATGCCTCATGTACCCTCCTGTCTCATGTACCCTCATGCCTCATGTACCCTCCTGTCTCATGTACCCTCATGCCTCATGTACCCTCCTGTCTCATGTACCCTCATGCCTCATGTACCCTCATGCCTCATGTACCCTCCTGTCTCATGTACCCTCATGTCTCATGTACCCTCATGTCTCATGTACCCTCATGCCTCATGTACCCTCCTGTCTCATGTACCCTCATGCCTCATGTACCCTCATGTCTCATGTACCCTCCTGTCTCATGTACCCTCATGCCTCATGTACCCTCCTGTCGCATGTACCCTCCTGTCTCATGTACCCTCATGCCTCATGTACCCTCATGTCTCATGTACCCTCCTGTCTCATGTACCCTCCTGTCTCATGTACCCTCATGCCTCATGTACCCTCATGTCTCATGTACCCTCATGCCTCATGTACCCTCATGTCTCATGTACCCTCATGCCTCATGTACCCTCCTGTCTCATGTACCCTCCTGTCTCATGTACCCTCCTGTCTCATGTACCCTCCTGTCTCATGTACCCTCATGCCTCATGTACCCTCCTGTCTCATGTACCCTCATGCCTCATGTACCCTCCTGTCTCATGTACCCTCCTGTCTCATGTACCCTCCTGTCTCATGTACCCTCCTGTCTCATGTACCCTCCTGTCTCATGTACCCTCCTGTCTCATGTACCCTCCTGTCTCATGTACCCTCCTGTCTCATGTACCCTCCTGTCTCATGTACCCTCCTGTCTCATGTACCCTCATGTCTCATGTACCCTCATGCCTCATGTACCCTCATGCCTCATGTACCCTCATGTCTCATGTACCCTCCTGTCTCATGTACCCTCCTGTCTCATGTACCCTCCTGTCTCATGTACCCTCCTGTCTCATGTACCCTCATGCCTCATGTACCCTCATGTCTCATGTACCCTCATGCCTCATGTACCCTCATGTCTCATGTACCCTCATGCCTCATGTACCCTCCTGTCTCATGTACCCTCCTGTCTCATGTACCCTCCTGTCTCATGTACCCTCCTGTCTCATGTACCCTCATGCCTCATGTACCCTCATGCCTCATGTACCCTCATGCCTCATGTACCCTCCTGTCTCATGTACCCTCCTGTCGCATGTACCCCCATGTCTCATGTACCCTCCTGTCGCATGTACCCTCCTGTCTCATGTACCCTCATGCCTCATGTACCCTCATGCCTCATGTACCCTCATGCCTCATGTACCCTCCTGTCTCATGTACCCTCCTGTCTCATGTACCCTCCTGTCGCATGTACCCTCATGCCTCATGTACCCTCCTGTCGCATGTACCCTCCTGTCGCATGTACCCTCATGTCTCATGTACCCTCATGCCTCATGTACCCTCCTGTCTCATGTACCCTCATGTCTCATGTACCCTCATGTCTCATGTACCCTCCTGTCTCATGTACCCTCATGCCTCATGTACCCTCCTGTCGCATGTACCCTCATGTCTCATGTACCCTCCTGTCTCATGTACCCTCATGTCTCATGTACCCTCATGTCTCATGTACCCTCATGTCTCATGTACCCTCCTGTCGCATGTACCCTCATGTCTCATGTACCCTCATGTCTCATGTACCCTCCTGTCGCATGTACCCTCATGCCTCATGTACCCTCATGCCTCATGTACCCTCCTGTCTCATGTACCCTCATGTCTCATGTACCCTCATGTCTCATGTACCCTCATGTCTCATGTACCCTCATGTCTCATGTACCCTCCTGTCTCATGTACCCTCATGCCTCATGTACCCTCCTGTCGCATGTACCCTCATGTCTCATGTACCCTCCTGTCTCATGTACCCTCATGTCTCATGTACCCTCATGTCTCATGTACCCTCATGTCTCATGTACCCTCCTGTCGCATGTACCCTCATGTCTCATGTACCCTCATGCCTCATGTACCCTCCTGTCGCATGTACCCTCATGCCTCATGTACCCTCATGCCTCATGTACCCTCCTGTCTCATGTACCCTCATGTCTCATGTACCCTCATGTCTCATGTACCCTCATGTCTCATGTACCCTCCTGTCTCATGTACCCTCCTGTCGCATGTACCCTCATGCCTCATGTACCCTCCTGTCGCATGTACCCTCATGCCTCATGTACCCTCATGCCTCATGTACCCTCATGTCTCATGTACCCTCATGTCTCATGTACCCTCATGTCTCATGTACCCTCCTGTCGCATGTACCCTCATGTCTCATGTACCCTCATGCCTCATGTACCCTCCTGTCGCATGTACCCTCATGCCTCATGTACCCTCATGCCTCATGTACCCTCCTGTCGCATGTACCCTCATGCCTCATGTACCCTCATGCCTCATGTACCCTCATGCCTCATGTACCCTCATGCCTCATGTACCCTCATGTCTCATGTACCCTCATGTCTCATGTACCCTCATGTCTCATGTACCCTCCTGTCTCATGTACCCTCCTGTCGCATGTACCCTCATGCCTCATGTACCCTCCTGTCGCATGTACCCTCATGCCTCATGTACCCTCATGTCTCATGTACCCTCCTGTCTCATGTACCCTCATATCTCATGTACCCTCCTGTCTCATGTACCCTCCTGTCTCATGTACCCTCCTGTCTCATGTACCCTCCTGTCTCATGTACCCTCATGCCTCATGTACCCTCATGTCTCATGTACCCTCATGCCTCATGTACCCTCATGTCTCATGTACCCTCATGCCTCATGTACCCTCCTGTCTCATGTACCCTCCTGTCTCATGTACCCTCCTGTCTCATGTACCCTCCTGTCTCATGTACCCTCATGCCTCATGTACCCTCATGCCTCATGTACCCTCATGCCTCATGTACCCTCCTGTCTCATGTACCCTCCTGTCGCATGTACCCCCATGTCTCATGTACCCTCCTGTCGCATGTACCCTCCTGTCTCATGTACCCTCATGCCTCATGTACCCTCATGCCTCATGTACCCTCATGCCTCATGTACCCTCCTGTCTCATGTACCCTCCTGTCTCATGTACCCTCCTGTCGCATGTACCCTCATGCCTCATGTACCCTCCTGTCGCATGTACCCTCCTGTCGCATGTACCCTCATGTCTCATGTACCCTCATGCCTCATGTACCCTCCTGTCTCATGTACCCTCATGTCTCATGTACCCTCATGTCTCATGTACCCTCCTGTCTCATGTACCCTCATGCCTCATGTACCCTCCTGTCGCATGTACCCTCATGTCTCATGTACCCTCCTGTCTCATGTACCCTCATGTCTCATGTACCCTCATGTCTCATGTACCCTCATGTCTCATGTACCCTCCTGTCGCATGTACCCTCATGTCTCATGTACCCTCATGTCTCATGTACCCTCCTGTCGCATGTACCCTCATGCCTCATGTACCCTCATGCCTCATGTACCCTCCTGTCTCATGTACCCTCATGTCTCATGTACCCTCATGTCTCATGTACCCTCATGTCTCATGTACCCTCATGTCTCATGTACCCTCCTGTCTCATGTACCCTCATGCCTCATGTACCCTCCTGTCGCATGTACCCTCATGTCTCATGTACCCTCCTGTCTCATGTACCCTCATGTCTCATGTACCCTCATGTCTCATGTACCCTCATGTCTCATGTACCCTCCTGTCGCATGTACCCTCATGTCTCATGTACCCTCATGCCTCATGTACCCTCCTGTCGCATGTACCCTCATGCCTCATGTACCCTCATGCCTCATGTACCCTCCTGTCTCATGTACCCTCATGTCTCATGTACCCTCATGTCTCATGTACCCTCATGTCTCATGTACCCTCCTGTCTCATGTACCCTCCTGTCGCATGTACCCTCATGCCTCATGTACCCTCCTGTCGCATGTACCCTCATGCCTCATGTACCCTCATGCCTCATGTACCCTCATGTCTCATGTACCCTCATGTCTCATGTACCCTCATGTCTCATGTACCCTCCTGTCGCATGTACCCTCATGTCTCATGTACCCTCATGCCTCATGTACCCTCCTGTCGCATGTACCCTCATGCCTCATGTACCCTCATGCCTCATGTACCCTCCTGTCGCATGTACCCTCATGCCTCATGTACCCTCATGCCTCATGTACCCTCATGCCTCATGTACCCTCATGCCTCATGTACCCTCATGTCTCATGTACCCTCATGTCTCATGTACCCTCATGTCTCATGTACCCTCCTGTCTCATGTACCCTCCTGTCGCATGTACCCTCATGCCTCATGTACCCTCCTGTCGCATGTACCCTCATGCCTCATGTACCCTCATGTCTCATGTACCCTCCTGTCTCATGTACCCTCATATCTCATGTACCCTCCTGTCTCATGTACCCTCATGTCTCATGTACCCTCCTGTCTCATGTACCCTCCTGTCTCATGTACCCTCATATCTCATGTACCCTCCTGTCTCATGTACCCTCCTGTCGCATGTACCCTCATGTCTCATGTACCCTCATGCCTCATGTACCCTCCTGTCGCATGTACCCTCATGCCTCATGTACCCTCATGCCTCATGTACCCTCCTGTCTCATGTACCCTCATGTCTCATGTACCCTCATGCCTCATGTACCCTCATGTCTCATGTACCCTCATATCTCATGTACCCTCCTGTCTCATGTACCCTCCTGTCTCATGTACCCTCCTGTCTCATGTACCCTCCTGTCGCATGTACCCTCATGTCTCATGTACCCTCATGCCTCATGTACCCTCCTGTCGCATGTACCCTCCTGTCGCATGTACCCTCATGCCTCATGTACCCTCCTGTCGCATGTACCCTCCTGTCGCATGTACCCTCCTGTCGCATGTACCCTCCTGTCGCATGTACCCTCCTGTCGCATGTACCCTCATGCCTCATGTACCCTCATGTCTCATGTACCCTCATGCCTCATGTACCCTCATGTCTCATGTACCCTCATGTCTCATGTACCCTCCTGTCTCATGTACCCTCCTGTCTCATGTACCCTCCTGTCGCATGTACCCTCATGTCTCATGTACCCTCATGCCTCATGTACCCTCCTGTCGCATGTACCCTCCTGTCGCATGTACCCTCATGCCTCATGTACCCTCCTGTCGCATGTACCCTCATGCCTCATGTACCCTCATGTCTCATGTACCCTCATGCCTCATGTACCCTCATGTCTCATGTACCCTCATGTCTCATGTACCCTCATGTCGCATGTACCCTCATGTCTCATGTACCCTCATGTCTCATGTACCCTCCTGTCGCATGTACCCTCATGTCTCATGTACCCCCATGTCTCATGTACCCTCCTGTCGCATGTACCCTCATGCCTCATGTACCCTCATGCCTCATGTACCCTCATGTCGCATGTACCCTCATGTCTCATGTACCCTCATGTCTCATGTACCCTCCTGTCGCATGTACCCTCATGTCTCATGTACCCCCATGTCTCATGTACCCTCCTGTCTCATGTACCCTCCTGTCTCATGTACCCTCCTGTCTCATGTACCCTCCTGTCGCATGTACCCTCTTGTCTCATGTACCCTCCTGTCGCATGTACCCTCATGTCTCATGTACCCCCATGTCTCATGTACCCTCCTGTCTCATGTACCCTCCTGTCTCATGTACCCTCCTGTCGCATGTACCCTCATGCCTCATGTACCCTTCTGTCTCATGTACCCTCCTGTCGCATGTACCCTCATGTCTCATGTACCCTCCTGTCTCATGTACCCTCCTGTCTCATGTACCCTCCTGTCTTATGTACCCTCATGCCTCATGTACCCTCATGTCTCATGTACCCTCATGTCTCATGTACCCTCCTGTCTCATGTACCCTCCTGTCTCATGTACCCTCCTGTCTTATGTACCCTCATGCCTCATGTACCCTCATGTCTCATGTACCCTCATGTCTCATGTACCCTCCTGTCTCATGTACCCTCATGCCTCATGTACCCTCATGTCTCATGTACCCTCCTGTCTCATGTACCCTCCTGTCTCATGTACCCTCCTGTACCCTCCTGTCGCATGTACCCTCATGTCTCATGTACCCTCATGTCTCATGTACCCTCCTGTCTCATGTACCCTCCTGTCTCATGTACCCTCCTGTACCCTCCTGTCGCATGTACCCTCATGTCTCATGTACCCTCATGTCGCATGTACCCTCATGTCTCATGTAACCTCCTGTCTCATGTACCCTCCTGTCTCATGTAACCTCCTGTCTCATGTACCCTCCTGTCTCATGTAACCTCCTGCCTCATGTACCCTCCTGTCTCATGTACCCTCGTGTCTCATGTACCCTCCTGTACCCTCCTGTCGCATGTACCCTCATGTCTCATGTACCCTCATGTCTCATGTACCCTCCTGTCTCATGTACCCTCCTGTCTCATGTACCCTCCTGTACCCTCCTGTCGCATGTACCCTCATGTCTCATGTACCCTCATGTCGCATGTACCCTCATGTCTCATGTAACCTCCTGCCTCATGTACCCTCCTGTCGCATGTACCCTCCTGTCTCATGTACCCTCCTGTACCCTCCTGTCGCATGTACCCTCATGTCTCATGTACCCTCATGTCGCATGTACCCTCCTGTCTCATGTACCCTCCTGTCTCATGTACCCTCCTGTCTTATGTACCCTCATGCCTCATGTACCCTCCTGTCTCGTGTACCCTCCTGTCTCATGTACCCTCCTGTCTCATGTACCCTCCTGTCGCATGTACCCTCCTGTCTCATGTACCCTCATGCCTCATGTACCCTCCTGTCTCGTGTACCCTCCTGTCGCATGTACCCTCATGCCTCATGTACCCTCCTGTCTCATGTACCCTCATGCCTCATGTACCCTCCTGTCTCGTGTACCCTCCTGTCGCATGTACCCTCATGTCTCATGTACCCTCCTGTCGCATGTACCCTCATGCCTCATGTACCCTCCTGTCTCATGTACCCTCCTGTCGTATGTACCCTCCTGTCTCATGTACCCTCATGTCTCATGTACCCTCCTGTCTCATGTACCCTCCTGTCTTATGTACCCTCATGCCTCATGTACCCTCCTGTCTCGTGTACCCTCCTGTCTCATGTACCCTCATGCCTCATGTACCCTCATGTCTCGTGTACCCTCATGCCTCATGTACCCTCATGTCTCATGTACCCTCATGTCTCGTGTACCCTCCTGTCTCATGTACCCTCATGCCTCATGTACCCTCAAGCCCAAGGTGTGCAATGTCATGTGTCCATTTTTGTTCTGATCAAGCCCTGCCTCTTTGTCCAGGAACCAAGCCTTCCATCATTATTCTTTCCAAACCATTGTGATGTTTAATATTCAGTAGCATGTCCTTTGCAGAACCTCGCTCCAGTAACAACCTTCCTGAAAACTTCTGGGTCATAAGTAAGATTTCCCACATCCGATACACCCATCTGGAGATCATCTGCCACATCCTGCACCCATCTTGCTTTTGGCCTTCCTCTTCCTCTCTTCCTGGGCATATACCCCTCCATTATTGTTCTCTTCATGACGTTTCAAGTGACCAAAATATTTAAATTTTCTTTGTTTAATCGTCTTTAGTAGCCAACCTTCTTCAGTATTCAGATCTTGTCGTATGAATGCATTTGTTCTTGTCTGTATCCAAGATGTTTAATATAGCCACAGTAGTTTAGCTTTCCTGCTATGGGTCTATGATGTGATAGAGCCATCACATTTTGTAGGCCTGAATACATGGAGGAATAGGTGGTCAATTCTTCTCTCACTTAGTAGGCGTCGAACCCTCGTCCACCCGGGAAGGTTGACCCGGTCAACAAATGCCCGCAGAAGTTGGATGTGTTGGCCTAACAGCGGAAGAACGCAGCTCTTCTGTAAACAGACACAATGCAATCACGTCTGAAAAAACTCTCTGAATGAACGCAGAAGAAGAAGAAACCCTTGTCCAAATGTACTCATGCTATTATCAGCACAGTTCCTTGTCAACTTCCCTAGTGCAAGGCACAGCTAAATACAACCTTATTTTTCCCAATTCATAGACAACACATAATTCAGCAGTGTCACTGAAAGTGTCGAAATATTCTTTCAGTAACATGCCTCTCCAGTTCTTCTTGTCACTGTCATTATTTATTTCAAAATTCGTCAGTCTTGTTTTATAAACTTTTCAAATAATCGTGTGGGAGTTTAGTATCATCGTCCACCTGTAACCTGAAAAAATAAAAAAGGTAAAAATTGAAGGACATTTTTACAAGCCTTGAGGCATATTGTTTATATGGTTCTAGCTCTATATTTTTATGGGCCAATTGACATTCATTAAGGTGATGTGGTCATTCTCACACCGGCCGAATGTAATTCTCACGACACTTCCTTCTACCCATTGTAGACGTGGTCGACCTGAAAGCCCAGGCTAATTTTTAAAAAAATATCTAGCTAGATGAGAATTAAAAAATGTGACTAGGAAAAATAGGGCTTCAGAAAATTAATTTTCCTTTGCAGTATGCCAAGGAAGACACAGCTGTAATCTTGATTGGAAATAAATGTGACCTTGAAGAAAGGCGCCAGGTATCTAGAACTACTGCTCAACAGGTTTGTTTTATACTACATACTTATATCTTTTCTTATTTTATATCTGTCTGTAATTATCTCCATATATATGTGACTTGTGGTTCACATTAAATAAAAGAGGGGGCTTCAAATAGAAACCTTAAAAGTGTGATAGAAATTACAATAACCATGCCATTGTCTTGTAATTCGTCAATATTGTTGTTAAGGATATCAAGAGTGTTAAGCATGTGACATCACAGTGCAAACACAGAGACGTCATAAGGACAGTTTAAAGATGACTGCCCAGCACTTGACATGCACCAGATTTCAAATGAAAACCTGAAATGGTTATTTGATGTGAATATATCTTATAAAAGTAAAGAAAAAATTGATAATTTTTCGATGTAGTCATCACTGTGTTCAGCGTGAGTCCTCCAGTGCCGATAAAGTGCTTGGATTCCTGTAGAAAAAAAATGCTTTTGGTTGCTTGTGTAACCACTCATGCACCACCTGCTGTACCTCTTCATCGGACCGAAAATGTTTACTTTCAATGACTCTTTGAGTTGTCTAAACCGGTGGATATCACTTGAGGCTAGTTCTTGACAAACATCAATATCATTGTTTCAATTCTGGAGTAAGCCGTCATGGCACCCACCTTGCAGACACTTAGTAGTACTGTAGCAAATCATGGATGATGTGGTGTGCTGAACAGTGAACAGTCTATCACATAAAGCACACCGTTTTGAAATTTCCTACTCCACTTATACACTTGCTGGACTGACAGGCATACATCACCACACTGGATCTTCATTCGCCGATGAATTTCTATAGGTTTCACCCATTCACTGATAAAACAAATGGATGACAGAACACTGCTCCTCTTTGGTGCATATCAAAAGTGGGACGTTCATCTGCACCGTGATGTTGCATACTCAACATTCTTGACATTCTTAAAAACAATTGTTGACAGGTTACTGAGAAGGTTTTCATGTGAAGCCCCCTCGTACAAATGAGTCAGTTAGACTGAATGTTGACTTCTCATTTAGAAAATAAAGGCAAACTACTGAATATAAAATTGCCTAGCCCCTCTGACGTGTCTCCACCTTGCCATGGTAGAGGGGCTTGCATGCTTTAATGATCCCAAGAGCTATGCCGACGGTAGGACAGCTACTGGTAGGGTCTCCCATTTCGGACAGGTCAAGGGATAGGAACCATACACACCTACTGCCTTGCAGGTAGATTGGGGATATAAAAGGCTAGAGATAAGCAAATCCATTGCACTTTAAGTCTGAATCAAGTGCACGATGTCACTACATTTTTGGTCCAGACACTTATTCTACGGCTCTTAGCTGAGGGATATGGCTGAGTGCCTCTAAGTCATCCCCAGGATGAGAGGGCCTGGCCGCTACTTGCTCTCTGCTGTATGGAGGTTAGATGCTGAGCTGGCAGCACATGCTGCCTACCTCGTGAGCATTACTAAAGGTGGAAAAGGAGTCCCAGTCACATGCAATGGTTACGATGCAAGTCTGTATCAAAACTCATTGACTGAGCGTAATCAAAGGTGGAAAAACGCCTCCATAACATGAAATGGAATGCTTGGCTAGCAAACCCATTACATAGAAGTCTGAAGTGGAAGCTTGCTGAGTGGATGTCGTCTCATTAACACGAAATGGAATGCTTGGCTAGCGAATCCATTACGTGGAAGTCCGAAGTGAAAGCTTGCAGAGTGGATGTCATCTCATTAACACAAAATGGAACGCTTGGCTAGCGAATCCATTATGTGGAAGTCCGAAGCGAAACCTTGCTGAAAGGATGTTGTCTGCAGACTGACCGTTTCTGGTTTGCGGGGGGAGCAGCCAGTGGCGAACAAAATACCCAATAAATTGAAGTGAGGAATTAAAGCAGCCATGAGCAGGATGTGGTGATTCCTTGAGTGAGCCCAGTACCAGAGCGCTATGTGCCGGCTCTGCAATTATGGAAGCCTCCTTGGATGGTGGGGAATGCCCATGGTCTGCCCCTGCCTTCCCTTGAGGGTTGACCATGATGTCTTTGGCCATTCTAACTTGTCCAGCTGAGGTGTGGACAACAACATAACAGTCAAATGTCCCTCAAAACCCCCAGGAAGGCTAACCTGAACAAAACTGCCTGCAGAATTTGGATGTGCTGTCCTAAGGGAGCAAATACAATTGGCACAGCGCAAAAACATCTGAGTGAGAGTGAAATGCCCCTCATGCCCGGAACAGCTCTGACTATTTTGTCTTCCGGGCACAGTGTCCAGCACATGTCCAAACCCAAAGCTCACTGAGTGGACGCCGTCTGCAGACCGACCATTCCTGATTTGTGCGGGGAGCGGCCTGTGGCAAATGAAACGCCCAATAAATGGAAGTGAGGAATTAAAGCAGCCATGTGCAGGATGTGGCGATTCTTGGGTGAGCCCAGTACCAGAGCGCCATGTGTCGGCTCTGCAATTATGGAAGCCTCCTTGGATGTGAGTAAATGCCCATGGACTGCCTCTGCCTTCCCTCGAGGGCTGACCGTGAAGTCTTCCACCCTTTATATCTTGACCAGCTGGAGTGTGGATGGCACCACAACGGTGAGAGTCCCCTGGGAAGGGAAACACGATAATAAACGCCCGCTAAAGCCGGATGTGTTGGCCATATGGTGTCTGCCCAAGAGCACATAACAAAACACACCGCAATTACGTCTGAAATAACACTCCGGAAGAAGGCAGAAGAAGAAGAAGAAATTGCCTAGAAAATTAACCTGGGGTTGATTGCAGCATCCTGCAAAGGACATGAGGTATTTTAACAGATCTGAATAGCTTGAAAGTTAGTTGCATATCCTTTACAGGACGTAGCAGTTAACTCCAGCATTTTTGGCTGTTTATGATTCCTGGGCAAGTTTACGTCCAGTAGTTTGCCATTGCTTTCTGAACGACCAGTACTTCTACCATTGTAGAGAAACAAACGCAAGGTGGTCTGCTTCCAGATCGCCTGCAGCTGTGTTTTGAACGCGGTATGCACGCAGGATTACGAATTGCATTCATAACCCCTTCACCACAGAGCCTGGAAATAGTTTGAAAGAAACAAAGACATAAGCACAGCTAATCACAAATAGAAAAGGATAGTTGATGTTTTGAATTAAAAACTGGAGTATATTGTAACAACTAGAAAAATTTATAGAAAAAGAGGTGACGGAAGACAACAACAGAGCATTATTGGCATTTCAAAAATCCCATTGATCCCTTGGATAATGAGTTAGGACACCTAGCCTTCTTGGATAAGAATGAAAAAAAGGGCGACCCATGTGCAGGTTGTGCGTGATAACAATTCCATGACAGTTGGAAATTGCAAAGAGTAGTCTGTAAGTCTGCTGTCCTGGAAAATTTGTTAGGAAAGAAAAGTCTACCATGTGTAGATAATGCCCGTGACCTTGGATGGAATCTGTCTAGAGCAAGTAAACCATATACAAGTGCATACTGAAGTCGGACACACTAACATTTGAGGTGTATAACAAGGTGTGACTTGAAAGAGTTGAGTTGAGTCAAGAACCAATTTCACAGCACTCGACACATTCCCATAGATGCTCAGTCCTCATCTGCTACAGCCAGCATAGAGTTCCAATACATATGATAACAGTAGCAGTCTGATTATGTGTCCGTCTGTTCTTTCCTCAGAGTCCTCAGTGTTGGCCAGATCCTTAACTATTCTTAACTCAACTCAGTTCTCTGCAGTGCCATTCTCTCCAAGCTGTGATGATCTAACTGTTCATCTGCACTATACACATGATTCCAAAGGGCCAAAACCACATCTGCCTTATCATGCACCAATACCTCACTAAGTGGTGCAGACCAAGCCAAACTGTCCACCTGCTCGTTTCCCATCACACCAGCAGGAAATAGAAACAAAGAAGATGATCAAAGATTCTTATTTATTTTCAAATAAAGAGATTTAAGACAGCACACTATGGTCGAGTTGGCAAATTGAAAGTAATTCATTGACTGTAAATAAATAAAGGATCCTTTTGCATTTCTTGAGGCGTATTGGGTATTTAGTGCTAGCCTCATATTTTTTACACTAATCAGCACTCGAAGGGTGAAATGGTCAGTATCATACCAGCCGCCATGACTTCTCAGAACATTTCTTGATACCAAGTTTAGGCCGGGTCAAACTGGGATCCCAGGTCAGTTATAAAATAATCCCTGTGACAAGGGGGATTCAAACACATAATCTCACAGGCGGGAAGGCAAATCAGGCAGGAAGGCAAACGTGCTAGCTATGGCTCTACTGCATGTCTCTAATTCACTGATCAAATTGTTTTTACTATTTCAATATTCTTCTGCTTTTGCAGTTTGCTGATCAAAATAATCTCAAGTATTATGAAACAAGTGCCAAAAATCTACAGAGTCTTAAACAGGTGAGTTGACATTATTTGCTAGGAGATGGAGACATTTATTTATCTTCAAAACAGTGCTTTCCTGTAGTGAATTTGAATAACAAAAACACAAATAGTAAGTCGCACATTTTATTGCAAGGGATAATCGCTGCACCTCATTGGATGCAGGCTGAAGCAGTTGTTATCTGCATGGCTAAACCATTGTTACGTAAACGAAAAAAGATAAAAGTCACTTTAAAATTACTATGGTAGAATCTTTAAATCTCTGTGTTGTATGTTTCAACATGTAGGATTAATTGGTCTGCTTTGTTTTGTGCTGAGTGACTTTAGCAGTATGCACCTGACGATATGCAGTGAAATATTCCTGGCAATAGATTGTAAAGCCATTGTTTGTGTCTTCATTATTCAAATTTATTTATCTATTTATTGTTTACCAAGAGAGAAGATGCTAGACAGTTTGACATCATGGCATGGAATAATGTCAGTATCAGAAATGATTGACAGTACAAGAGACAGATGACTGGACAGACATGATCAGATGACTGGACAGACATAATCAGATGACTGGACAGACATGATCAGATGACTGGACAGACATGATCAGATGACTGGACAGACATGATCAGATGACCGGACAGACATGATCAGATGACTGGACAGACATAATCAGATGACTGGACAGACATGATCAGATGACTGGACAGACATGATCAGATGACTGGACAGACATGATCAGATGACTGGACAGACATGATCAGATGACTGGACAGACATAATCAGATGACTGGACAGACATGATCAGATGACTGGACAGACATGATCAGATGACTGGACAGACATGATCAGATGACTGGACAGACATGATCAGATGACTGGACAGACATAATCAGATGACTGGACAGACATGATCAGATGACCGGACAGACATAATCACCTATGCCACACAGCATGTACTAGAAGAGGAAGTTGATTGTTTAGAGGAGTATAAATTATGTAATAAACAAAGGTTATATTTCTGGCCTCAAAACAGTTAATGTGAAAGAAAAACTATAGATGTCCTCCAAACAGTGACAAAATCTTAAACCAAAGACCAAGAATGACCACACAGAAAATAAGAAATAGAAGATGAAGAGGAGGAGAAGAAGGGTTTCTGAAGTGCCAATGTTCAACTTTGAATTATTTATATCAGCTTTGTTATGATTTCCTCTTCTTCTTCTTTGCCTCCTCCTTCTGCCTTTCATCTCCCAAAGGTGTATAGTCCTCCATCCAACTCATGCCCATCCCTTTGTAGACTTGTTCATAATTGATTGGATTTTGAAGCTAAAGTTTTCTACAGGATGATGTAGGCAGTCTCTTGCCAACCCTCCTTATTTGCCTCTTATGACATGTATGGTAGGTCACAGTGTAGCTGCTGTTCTTTGCTTTCCATATATACTCACCATAACAGGGGCATTGTTATGATTATAGTCTTGTAAATCTAAATGGGTAGTTTGATTATACTTGTAAATTATGTATACATATGATTGAAAGATAAATATAAAGGTAGTCCTTATATCGGATACTGCTATAGGGGTTGGAAATGTTAGGCCTTCACATATACTAAATAATGGCATAATGAGGTTGGGTGGTGATTTCCTCTCTTTCCCTTCCCCTCTCCCAGGCCACTGTGTTGATAACAATGCACAGTAACCAGTATGCCACCATGGCTAATTTACATGATTAACAGAAAATAAAATATATCCGATGATGGATATAGTTTGCATAATTTTGTTTTACGCTATTTTGTTTTTTAGAGATGATCTTTCCCATTGTAATGATCATGTATACAGTGGTAACTTATTATGTTGATCTAAAATTTTGTGGGGGATATTAGAATTAATAAAAACCAATAAAAAGATGTTAATTGAAACGAGAAAAAGAGTGTTGAGGTGCTACATAGAACCTGTACTTTTATATGGATGTGAAGCTTGGACAATGAGCAGTCAAGCTGAAAAACATCTGATGTCTGTAGAAATGTGGTTTCTGAGGAAAATGCAAAGAATAACATGGACAGACAGAAAGACCAATGAACAAGTCCTTCAAGAAACAAATGAAGATCATAAACTGATTAGAGACATTAGACGTAGACAGTCAAAATTTTTTGGGCATGTTATGAGAAGAAATGAATTGGAGAACTTGGTGACAACTAGTAAGGTCAAAGGGAACAGACCTTGGGGAAGACCTAGAAGCAAGTACCTGGATGGCTTGGCCTCCTGGCATGGTCGAGACAGAAGCACGGAGCTGATCCACAACTCTGGTGATCGAGTGAGATGGCAGAACATGACCGCCCACGCTTACCGGCATGGCAAATGATGGATGGATTAGAACTTAGCCTCAGACATTTCACTGAACAAATATGGCATATGGTTTGAAACGATGTCATTGTGCTGTTGCTTTTTTGTTTTGACAGCCTTTTGAGGACATATGCCTTGAGATAGTGAGAGGGAAATCACGTACGCCTTCCACAACCAGTGAAAATATAGATCTCACAGTGTCATCACCAGCATCAACAAACACAAAGACTGTACAGACAGAGGGAAAAGCAACAAGTACCCCTGGAAGATACTGCTGCTGAAACATTCTGTAAACAGTACCCAGCTTCAGTATTCTATGTAAAGATATAATTTAAAGAAATACAAATCCTGTTTTCTTTGTCCCTTATTCTTCAGGTAAACTCAAAGTGTACTCTTAATGTAAAGGCAGACAGATTTTTACAGATGTATTTATTTAACACCTTTAATATTTGCACTTGATTGAAATATGGAGACAGATGAACATGTTTTCATTTTAAGTATAATAGTGTCACACTTATTTCTGAATTCCTCTGTTATACTCCATCATCATATTAGTCCAAAGACTAGTGTTGAAGTCATCTGATCACATACCTCCACATATCATATTCTCAGCAACTCTCTTCAGCTCAGTCCAAAGATTAGTGTTGAAGTCATCTGATCTCATCCCTCTATTCTCATGTTCTCAGCTACTTTCTTCAGCTCAGCATAAGTTTTAGCCCTAACATTCGTGCATGCTTGTGTGATGTAGTTATTTCTTGATTGCCCTTTGTTTCTTTTTTCCCTGGATTTTGCTCTCCAATACATTCATGAATAGACTTCCATGTCTCACAGTTTGACTAAGCCAAGACAAACTTCTGTTTTTGCATGTTGTTCAATAGTTGTCTGTTTTCCCTAATGTCTTTCAGAATTTATTCATTTGATCTTTTTTCTGACCAGCTGACCCTTTGCACCCCATGATAACACCACATTTTACAAACTTCCAAGTTAATATATTCTGTAGTAGAGTTATATTTGAAATTACCCTCATGTCCTATTACTTATAGCTGTTGCATCTTCTCTTCTTGGTATTTTTAGTGTTCAACTCTGTTATTTTCTAAGTATTAATACGTTGAAGTTATAGTTGTAATGTTCAACTCTGTTGTTTTCTACATATTTATAAATTGAAGCTACACTTGTAGTGTTCAACGCTTGTTTTCTCCGTATTTATAACATGAAGCTATAGTTGTAGTGTTCAACTCTGTTGTTTTCTACATATTTATACCTTTATAGCTACAGATGTAGCGTTCAGTTCTGTTATTTTCTCAGTATTTATACCTTGTAACTATATTTTTTTAAAATCACACTGACTGGCAAATGTGCATGTTTTTTTTAGCTTAAATCTATTATACATACTCACATGCCACACTTGTTCACACTGACTGGCAAATTTGCATGCTTTTTGAGCTTAACTCTATTATACTTACTCATATGCCACACTTGTTCAAGCTAGTTTTGAGGAACCAAGTTGCAAACATCATGATGAGTTGATTAGCAATTTATTCTTTAAATCTAACATAAAACCCTCCTATTCTTCTTCCTTTAGTGCATGATATACGATATTTGACGTCACATGTTTCCACAGCCTCCTGTTTGATCTAATACTAGTAATTTCCAGTACAGATGTTCTCCATGCCATATTGTCAAGATCTCTTTTGCATCTTCTTTTGTGTCTTTTCCTCCCTAACTTCCCTGTTTTCACATTTTGTTCCAGTTTACCCACAAATATTTCAGAAAATGAAAAATCTTTTGCAACAAGTCAATGTGTCAGTGAGTGCTGAAAGATTATATTAGAACCTGTCCTATTGTATGGCAGTGAATCATGAATGTGAATAAACAAGCTAGGAAGAGCTTGGAAGCACATAGATGTTGTTTCTAAGACAAATGTCTTCTAAGATGAATGTCTTGGACTGCCTGGTTTAACAGTCTGATGACCTGGTCTATTCCATACTCTTCGATTGCATTGATAACTTCTGTTGTGATGTTGTCTGGACCAGGATCTTTCAGAATTTAATATGGTTAGGAGCTTGCTGAACTTCCATCTTTGAAATGTACGGTCCTTCATGATTATATGGAATATCATAATGTTCCTCAATTGAATTGTGTTGTCATTCACAAACTCTGACCGTGTATTTAAAATCTTTCAGCCATTATAATTTTGTCATGTTTATTTTTCAGGCACCTTGTTGATGTGGGTATTTCTTAGTTACTGAGATCATTGTCTTTTTGTGCATTCATTTGGTAATTCTGGGTTTGTTTGTTTTTTTTTGGTTTCCTCAAGCCATATTTCTTTTGCCTCTCTTCATAATTTTCAGATGTTTCTTTGAATCTCTTCATATTTTTCATGGTTACTGTTTGCTTGTTGTTTTTTCTTGTTACTGTTGTAAGATGTCTTCAGTCATCCATTTCCTATGGTCTATCATCTTAAATTTTTGGTTAGTTGTTTTTTCAGTATGTCTGACTGGGTTCTTCAGTATTTCCCATTTGATCATTAACAGCTTTAAATATAATTTCTAAATCAATATATCAAATTTCTGCTGTAGTTCTGTATTGAATTTGTCTTTTATCACATTCTCATTCTTTAGTACACACAGGTCTAATTAATGTTTCTTGACTTTACCTTTCACTATCTGTTGCCTATAATTAATCAATGATGACCGTTGCAGTTCTTAGGTAGATTTTTATTAAAATATACAATGTATGAACCCATATCATAATGGCTGGGATACATAGATCCAATAGCACATCACATGCTGCTTGAGTCCAAAAGAGTGATTTATTTTTGAGTGACACTGTTCCAAATAATTCAGGTATTATTATTTTTTTTAGAAATGCCCATGCTGTGATAATACATCACCATCATTAAGTATTCCAGCCCATGGGCTGGTCATAAAGCTTCCTGACTATTCCATTCCATAAATGCTTGTCATCGTTCATTCTGTTTATGTCTGCATTGATACGCCTATGCAAGCCTGCTTTATGCATGTTTGACTTGGACTACTTCTTCCTCTCTTGCCTCTTATTTTGCCTTCTTTTACTCTTGTTGGTGTTTGATCAAGTCTTAGAATGTTGTCTAACCATAAAACCTTTACCTCTGTATTACCTTAAGAAGTCCTCTTTGCTCTGTTGTATTTTTCATAACTTTTTCATTTATCAGTTTTTCTGTCCAGCTGATTCTTGTCATTAAAAAAAGTTTTCTTAGCTTTTACTGGCTTTGAATTCAAGCATAGTCCATACACGTGCTACTACTACTATTGCACTGGGCTGGCAGTAACAGCGGCATTCCGGTGGCTAGAGGAGACCACTGCAACACACGTTGTATTCATTACTGATTCAAAGAGTATACTTAACAAGGTGGAGAAAGGAATGTTTCGTGTGGAATGGCTCTCGTCGCTTCAGAGGTCACAGATTGTGAGAATTGCATGGATATTTTGCCCTGGCCATGCGGGTGTACGAGGGAATGAACAGGCTGATAGGCTAGCAGGGAGGGCACCTCTTGGTGGTATTTTGCCTATGGACAAGGGGGAGGTGGTCGTGCGCTTGTGGGACCAGGTGGAGAAGGCGGAGGAACAGATTGAGAACCCATATGTGGAAAGAATGAGATTGTGGGGGATCGGCAAGGGTTCTGGAAGAATCTCAAAACTGAGAGGGAAGACCAGGAGAACTTTTAATCAGATAGCAGTGGGAACGATTAGTAGTATGACTCTTCGCTGTCTGTTGAACAAGGGGACGGAGCACATATGGGAATGTCCTGAGTGCAGTGATGTCGGTTCTTAACTCAACTCAACTCAACTCAACTCAACTCAACTCAACTCAACAACTCAACTCAACTCAACAACTCAACTCAACTCAACTCAACTCAACTCAACAACTCAACTCAACTCAACAACTCAACTCAACTCAACTCAACTCAACTCAACAACTCAACTCAACTCAACTCAACAACTCAACTCAACTCAACTCAACTCAACTCAACTTGCACTGGGCTAATTTTTGCATGTGGATTAGCTTTCCCTTTTACCAGTATCTCTTGCTATCAGGGGAATCCACTCTGAATTCTGAGGTACTTGTAATTTACGTCCCCAAGCCAAGGATGTGAAGTCAACAACATTTTAGTCCAACTGACTGGTCTTGGGGATAAACCCACCATCTCAGTATCAGCACACCGGAAGTTTAAGATTGAGTGCTCTTATCCTTTCTGTCTTGCTGACCACATTCTTGTCATTATTTGGTAGCACCACATCTTGAATGCCTCATACACTTTTATCCAAGATGCAAGCTTCAGAACAATCTAGTGTGACTGGCTGGATGTGCAGGTGGAAGATTCCTGTCCTTACTTCAAGTTGTATGACGTTTATGGTTCAGATTGCTTTGTTTTTCTCTAAATGCCATCGTCAACATATGCTACATATTGGACATCTCCCATTATTGGTTTCACCAAGATAGGCCAATTTATTAACTTGTTCAATGTTGTGCTCTTCAGTTTTGAGCTGAAGTGTTTGAGTGTTCCTAGCTATTGATCATTACTTTTGTCTTCTGAGAATTTATTTTCTTATCATATATTCTGGCTGTTTTGTTTACTTTGTTTAATAATTTCTGACATGACAGTTCACTTTCTCTTAAACTGGCCTGGTTATCAGCAAGTTGTATTGTACTAAGGCATTCCCATTTAATTTAATTCCCAATTTGCATTTTTAGGTGCTTTTGTCATCACCATAATGCATAGATTAATTTTACCCTATCATGTGTTAAATTAATTTTATCTTGTCCATCTTCAACCTGCCTGAACAGCTATGGTTATAGTTGAGGTGGCAATGTAACTGTGTGCTGTTAAGTGATTCACAAAACATGGAGCTGTCATGATACATTAGTTCTTTGTATTAACAAATTTACAGAGCTGTGAATGATACCTCTTCTTCTTGTGCCATTGGTTTTCCAATGAAGCATAGGTCCTCAACCAGCCCAGACAACCCTTTTTAGACTTGTTCATGGTTGGTTGGTTTTTCCAGCTCATGTTTTCTATGGGATGAGATAACTAGTCTTATGCCAACTCACTGTTGTCACATCTTTATGATGTGCATGATTGTTTGCAGTGCTAGTATTCTTTGCTTCCCTTACTGGCCCCTGTAACACACATGCGGAATGTTATGTCTGTTGCTTGTCAAATATTTATTCATGTATTTATTAAATTGGTTTAAAAAAAATTTATTTTATGCTGTAGAATTAGTAATATACTAATATAGTTATACATTTTTATTTGCAGTGAGAAGGATTGAGTCTTATGCAAAATTGTAATCAACGTATAATTTACTTGCTTGAAAATTAGTGTATTCTTTCCCTTTATATCAAACTTTCAGTGCTATTTGTAATGTGATTGATACTGTTATTTCAGCTGAATTAAAAATGTATATAATTATTTGACCTGAAGCATGTTTCTGCAGTGGGTCTGTGATATGTTTGGGCCATCACATTTTGTAGGCCTGAATGCATAGATGAATAGGTGGCCAGTCTTACTTCACTTAGCAGGTGATGAGCTAAAGCATTGAACCCTATTCCACCCATGCTCATGGCTTAAGAAGCATAGCTCCCTATGAACTTCACCAAAGTGTTTACTAATTAAACATTACTAATAGATAAACATTCTCTGAGAAGTTTCAGAATGCTACCATGAGAATTTGCTGCTTATTTTTAGAAAACTGTTCTTTGTTAGATTTGAAATAATGCATTATTTTATCTTATTTTTAATGTGTTACTGCGGTTTTGGAGCCTGCTCTGATACATCACTATTTATTACTTTTTTTTTTTTTTTTTTTTCTCTTAAGTGTTTAATATTTGTGCTTGCTATGATAGTCTCAGACTATAATTTATAAATCTACTTCTTTAATTTATCTGGAAATAAGGAATCAGCAATATTATAATATTATATTTAAAAATGTTTGTCTTTACAGTATTGTTACTTGCGGTATTGTAACTATTTTGTTTATATTTATTATTCTTTACAAAAATGTACTTGTTAATGATTCCAGGAAGAGAGTAGCTTTAAAATGTTATTTCCAATTTGCTAGCAACACTTGTGTGGATAATTTTAAAAGTGATTGTAGTATGTAAACTCACAAGCCACAAACTGCTTCTTCTTGATCCGCTTCTTCGTTCACCTTTAGATGTCAATATTAATTTAATCCACAGAAAGCTGCAGTCACTTAAGCTTGTTGACATCTTCATAAAGTTTAACCTCAAATGGAGTGGATGTAGGCCACAAACAGTTTCCACAATTTATTGCCTGGCATATGTCACTGCATCTCTGTGATTGCCATGGAGATAAATAATACTTCACATTCAAACAGTATCAGTGACTGTGTGTTACATATGTCAATCAAAATACATATCGTATTTACTTTGATATATGATGTATAACTCTACAGTATGCATCTGGTGAGATCCAACGAAATATGCCAGGTGCAAACTGCTGTTTGTGGCTTGTGTGTTTACATTCAATAAGCGAATGCATTGTTTATAGTATGATTGTTTCTTTCTGTCTTCCCTTGCGTACATAAGTCATTAATTATTTGAAAATTAACAAAGTGGGAAATACTGGCACAGTGCAAAATGTGGCTTAGATATTAACATCCAAAAAACAAAAACTATGGTAATTATCAGTGAAAAGGAAAGGTCATCAATGAACATCACAGTAAACGGGCAGATACTAGAACAAGTAACGAGTTTCTCTTATCTTGGACATATAATAACAAATGATGGCAGAAGTGAAATGAAATTCAAAAAGAGAATAGGAATGGCCAAAAATACTTTCAACGGCATGAAATCAGTATTAACATCTAGAGAGATTAATATCGCATTAAAAATGAGAATTGTCAAATGCTACGTATATTCAGCGCTACTGTATGGCTCGGAAGCCTGGACATTGAACAAGCAACTAGAAAGTCGCATAAAAGCCCTGGAGATGTGGATATACAGACGAATAGGTCGTATTTCATGGAAACAAAAACAATCAAATGCAGAGGTCCTAGAAAAATTGGGAATGAAGAGAGAGTTGATGAAATAAATAAAGAGGAGACAAATGAAATATTTTGGCCACGTTAAAAGACATGATACTCTTATAAAAACCATACCGGAAGGCAAGGGTTGAGGGCAAGCGAGCAAGAGGTAGACAACGATACAAGTGGGAGGATAACATCAAGAGATGGACGAACATCAGCCTGACAGAATGTACAGTCAAGGAGAGAGACAAACAGTGTTGGAGATCCATAAGGCTCTGTGGCTGGCTCAGTCTGCTAAACTGGGTACCAGAAATTTCTATAGGAGATAAACGCGGCCAATGTGACACTGACCATTTCTCTCATGTGTGCTGTATGGGTCAGAAACCATACTCCCAGTTTTTCTTCTTCTTCTTTTTATAGTCCATGTCATATGGCGTTGGTGATCATGTCTGTCTGCAGCCTTCTGTCTCGTGTATTGCCAATTATTACTTATACAGATGTTCCTCCATGCTATGATGTCAAACTGTCCAACATCTTCTCTCTTGGTCTCCCCCTGCTTCTCCTCCTGCCTTTCTTCCCCTCCAACCTTCCCATTGTGACAACATACTCCAGCTTTCCCCTTTTCATGACAATCCCAAAGAATGACAACATTGTGCCTTGATGGCATCTAAACCAGGTTATTGTAAATGTCAGTTAAAGAGTTGCCAGAGCATTGTGTCTGCAACCACTTGTCTATGGACTCAGTGTTCCAACATTCAAATCTTCCTTGGGGGCAGGATTTTTGCATGATCACATGGTTCTGGGATTAACCCAGCCTGGCAAATAGACAGCAGACAATGTTCTGAGAGTAAGATGGCTGGTGTGATACAGATGACATTACCCGTCGAGTAAATAAAAATATAAAGGACCCTTTTACACACTTTGAGATGCATCAAGCATTCGCGGCTAGACCCATATTTTATAGGCCAATCAGCACTCGTCGGGGATGTGGTCAGTACCGTGCCAGCTGCGTTTACTTCCCAAGATATACTTGGTATCTATTTTAGGCTGGGTCAACCTAGGAGCACAGGTCAAGTTTTAAAATCTGAATATTCCCAGCTGCTGATGAACCCATGCCCCTCGGGTCAGCAGGCGAGTGTCTAGCCACTAAGCTACTGCTGCTCTCCATTGAATGCCTTGTGGTAAAGAAAATATGAGCCTAGCAATTGCAGTGATGGCATCTTTAATATGCCGCAGTAGCGTCCTCAATATGCAGCAATGGCATCCTCAGTATGCAGCGATGGCGTCCTCAATATGCATTGATGGCGTCCTCATTATACAGTGATGACATTAAAATGGAGTACTTGACCTTTTTACTGAACAGTTAATATTGTAAGTGCCAGCATGATTTGACCAGCTTGTTCTGTAGAATCACAAGAATACCATGGATATATAAAAAACCTAATGAAGATCATTTCAAAGAAGTTAACTCACAAAAAGATCTGGTTACTCACCACAGAAGAGGACCGTCCACAATCTTTGGGCACATCATGAGAAGGGGAAGGCTGGAGTTGATGGTCAGAATGGGAAAATTAGAGGGGAAGAGAGACTGGGGGAGACCAAGAGAGATGATGCTAGACATGCTGGCGTCATGGCATGGAGAAGCATCAATATTAGGAATGATTGGCAGTACACTAGACAGAAGGTTGTAGACAAATGATTATCAGCGCCACGTGGCATGGGTTATACGGAGAAGAATTTCTTGTTGTTGCAAAAACATTGTTGCTTCTGATAACAACTAATGATTGTGTGGCATGGGCTGTATGAAGAAGAATTTCTTTTTGTTGCAAAAACATTGTTGCTTTTGATAACAACTAATGATTGTGTGGCATGGGCTATATGAAGAAGAATTTCTTTTTGTTGCAAAAACATTGTTGCTTTTGATAACAACTAATGATTGTTTTCTATATTTTGTTGTTAATGGTATTATGTTGCGTTTAACATTGCGCATATTATGTTATTGACTGACCAAGATTTATTAACTGCTGTCTTGGAATGTGGATCTTAGTCTCTCGTTTTTGTGTGCAGGTTTTTCTATTTATTTATGCATCTAATGCCAAAGATTAACTTGATATAGTATATAGTTTAGATTTAAGAAAATCCTTCTTGGCAACAAAGACACATGATTAACACATATAACTTAGATAACTTTAAACATATCTTGAGAGATTTGACTGCTGGCAACTTTAGCCAGGAAATATAATGAATACACATTTTTTTTTTATGTGGTTACACAGTAAAATGTTAACAGTACTTCAGAGGAATGAGCAATTAATTACATCACTGTGAGAGCAAATGACACCATTAATGAGTGACAATACCTTGTTCAGTAGATGTAGCTATAATTTAACATTTGTTTGTCATCACCTGTTTTAATTTCATTGTTTGTTTTTTCTCAGTAATTTAGGCAGAAATGTTTCTTAGCCCAGTCAGATGTATTCAAAAAAGAAAAGATACAGATTGTGATAATTATACTGATTCTTTTCAAATTATTTTTTTCTTGTTTTTTGTTGTGTGTGATCAAAATTAGCAAAATATATATGATACTTTTAGATATTTTCCTTGTGATATTTGTTTAAAGCTTGTAGTTTGATTAGTTAAACAAGTCGTCATTTTATTTCAGCCTTTTTTTAATGCCTTTAACTGTATCTTATTCTTCATGCATGTACTTTATGAACACTTGTAGCTAAACTGTATTCGAACATAGCTGCACATGAATTGGCAGCAGACAGCGTTGCATTGGTTTTTAACAAAATGGTATGGATGCCCATCGTTCAGAAAGCAATGGCAAATTACTGAACGTAAACTAGCCAAGAGATCACAACAGCAAAAAATGCTAGTGTTGACTGCAATGTCCTGTAAAGGATATGCAAGTAACTTTTTGTTATGGCTAAACTGGGTGCTGTCATGGTGCAGTGGCTGGATGCTGGCCTACTGATCATGTGTTTGAATCCCCACCAAGGCAGATTGTAACAAGTTGACCTGGGATTCCCGTCGACCCACTTAACATCAGGAAATGTCATGTGAAGTCAAGGCTGCTGGTGTGACATTGACCACTGCATCCATCGAGTGCTGATTGCTACGAAAATATAAGTAAACAAGTATATGACACCATATACTCAAAGCATCAAAGTATGTATAAAAAAAAAGGTCCTTTGCTTTTTTTAAGAAAAAAAAAACGTGTATTGGCCAAAAAATACTCACACAATCACTTGAATTTTGTGCATGCATGCATGATGGTGAAACATGACCGCCCATGCTTATTAGCATGGCACATGATGATGATGATGCATGATTACAGCCTTGTGAACCTTTTCTAGAACAGTGGTTCTCAACCTTTTTTGGCCCGTGCCCCCCCCCCCCCCCCACCATATTTTCAGAACGTCATTCCCCCCCTTTCGTATTTCCTACCTAAAAATGTGGCCCATGCCCCCCTTCACCATATTTTCAGAACGTCATTCCCCCCTTTCGTATTTCCTACCTAAAAATCCCGCCCCCGCCCCTACACAGTATATGTAATAATGGAAGCAAAATTTAATAGCACATACTAAAAACAAGTCTAAACGTCCACATAAAACGTGAGTTGTGGGTCTACTTACATTATAAAATGAATGTTAGAAGGATGAGACATACAGAACCGTACAGTATGAAGGGAAAAACAATATCAAGTAATCGGTTCTTGTATTAACGCGATCTTGAAATAATCTTAATTCCCCCCCTGGAAACCATAACAGATGCTGGCATTGGAAAAGACATGTTAAGAAAATCTGAGTACATTATAACTAGAAAGTCCCTCAACTGAAACCAACAGGGCAAACATTATAGAGGGATACCTAAAGACACACAGAGAAGAAAACTAGTGACAGATGAATAAAATGGGGAGGGCATAGAGCTAGTTGCAGGAGATTGCAAAAGTTGAAACAGCTTGACATCAGTTGGTTGAGGGCCTGTGCTCTGTTTGGGGTTAAAGGGCAGAAGAGAGTTTGTATTGGAGTGTAAGCAGTATTTGATGTAAAATTATTGGCTAATCTGGTGTGTTTTTTTTTTTTAATTATTAATACAATGCACCAACAAATAAAACATTAATTATTTTTTTATACATTGAGATGTATTCGCATTAAAAGAAAGACCAAGCAAACAAAAATTGATGTATATTATTGTTTAGTTGAATGTTTTATTGTTATTTAACATGCATAATATACTGATTTTACATTATATCATTTATTCAGTTTGATACCAAGCAAATCATCACTTTGTGATAAAACACACACTTTATGACCAAAACACTTGTTCTCTTATGAAAAGAGTGGGGTGTATGTAATATCTAATGCATATGAGAACATCTTCTTCATTCCTTTTTTCGAGGGAATTTCAGTTGTGTTTAAATAGATTTCATCCAAAGTAGCAGCTCTGTCTGTCTATAGGTAGGCTTCTCTTCTAACAATTTTGTCAGGGCAGTGGCCTTATAACCTACTCCTATGATTCCCAGTTGCCATGAGATTTTTTACCTTTGCATTATTGAGGAAAGATAGGTATCCAGTCTCATTATGCAAGAGGTCAGAGGGCATGATATAACTATTAGGAACCAATGGTTCATGAAACAAAACCCAGCCCATATGTTGGGATTTGATCCAGTAACTTCGAGGCCTGGGCCTGATACCATAACCTCTGAGACATTTTGCTCCACAAGGTCACTCACCTAGTTTAGAATGAGCCAAAATAATTATAGGTCTTGGGTCACAGTCATTACTCGGCATATGCTGTGTTTCTTGGTACCGAGTGAATCAAATAAACAGGGAAGTATCAGTGTTTGAAATGTGCTTCCTTAGTCAGTTTTGTACTATACTGCTGTATAATTAATTGCAGGTATATACACATATGTATTTTCATTTGCTTGTATACATTACAAGTATTATACAGTATTTGGTATTCTTGTGTACTCATTTGATGAAACAGTATTCTGAACAATATGTACTTTTTTTAATTGAGAGGATGATTAAAAAGACAATTCCAATGGTAACATTATTCTATTAAAGATTGCCTTGAAATGAGTATTAACCTACATACATATTTATACATTTTATTTCTTTTTGCTGAGGAAAATGTTTACATGTATTCTTAATGAACAGTATCCATGCAGCGCCCAAGCATGTTGTATATGCTTATTTATTTCATACAAAGCTTTTCTGTTGTGCCATCTGTTTATATCATTCCATTATTTTTATTGTCACATCATTCACACAGGCATACCCCAGAATTATGACAGGCATTCCCTGGTATTATTGCATGTTAGGTTACTTATCTTTTGTCACAAAACAAACATTGTCAAATTGCTTACCTTTGCCTTTTTTATATATTTGTTTGGATATGTATTGCACTGTAGTCATCACCATGTCTCAGGGTGCTCCATTGGTGAATTAAGTATTGTCATCTTTTCATTCTTCTCATCCTGTGCTTATGCCTTAATATAGTCACTGTAATGTCTTCCCTTGATTACATGTTGTGTTTTGTGTATGTATTCGTTTGCTAATGAAGGCTAGTCGCAGCAATATCCTGTGTTTTCTGTAATTGAGTTCTGTAAAGCTGCATTATTTTGTGTTATGTTAGATTGTAAACTTGGGGAATGGTATAGATCTGTTTTTCGTCTTTTTCATGCAATAAATTTTAATTCTCTATTGAAACACTTTTAGTCAAAGGCATGTGTGTGTTTTTCAACTTTCTAAATGTCCAGTTTCATACCCACATGTTCCCACAGGAAATAAGCATGCTCTCGGGACTTATTTTGTTGTATCTGTTCCATTCCACAAGGGTCTTAATTGCTTTAGTTTTTGCAGAGCAATGTTTGTTCTGCTTTTA